>CAUYRT010079102.1:0-11097 GCA_963574885.1 Lepilemur ruficaudatus
TTACTCAGCCACAGAAAAATGGTGAATGGTTGTTACCTTTTGTAACAACCTGGATGGAACTGGAGACCATCCTTTTAAATGAGGTATCACACGTATGGAAGAACAAAAGCCATATGTACTCACCACTAAATTGAAATTTACAGATCAAAACTCATGTGCATATATGGTGGTTAAATTCAATGGAAATCAAGCACGTGGGAGTGGGGAGGAAGGGATAAATAAATTCACACATAATGGGTACAATGCACACTATATGGGTAATGGACACACCTATAACTTTGACTCAAACTGTACAAAAGCAATTCATGTAACCAAAATGTTTGTACCTCTGTAATATTCTGAAATTAAAAATTACAATAAAATAAAGTAAAATAAAATGGACAAATATCAAAAAATAAAATAAAGGCAATATGGATTTCAGAAAAAAACTATTTAAAAAAAAAAGTGGGCTCTATGGCCTTTTAAACCAACTAGCTGGAAGTAAGCCAAACCTCACAAGTGAAGGGCCCAGTCCTCCACAAGACTGCCTTCACTTCAGAAACCACCTGCAAATTCAGGAGTCCCCAAGTTACCCTCACTCTGACCAGCTAGTTATAAATTTGGGGATTCCCTCTACCCTGTGATGTTCAACAATTCACTAGAATGACACACAGAACTCAGAAAAGGGCTACACTTAAATTTACAGTTTTATCATAGCAAATGGATCCAAATCAGAAGCAGCCAAAGGGAGAGATACAGAGGATGAGGCCTGGGAGGGTTCCAAACACAAAGTTTAAGCTGTCCACTCTCCATGAAGTGAAGATGTATTAGGGTCCCAATACATCCACATATAATGTGCAGAGTACAGTCAGCCCTTGAACAATGTGAAAGTTAGGGACGCCACACCCACACACAGACAAAATCCACATACAATTTTAGACTTCCCAAAAACTTCACTACTGAAAGCCTACTGTTAACTGGGAGCCTTACTAATAATATAAACAGTCAATTAGTACATGTTTTGCACTTTGCAAGAAGTGCAAGATTGTTGTGCCTCCTGGCATAACTGCAGCAACGGCTTCATGAATTTTCTTTTTTTACAGTAGTCCTTATGCTGGATTCATTTACTTTGAAATGGTGGGTGTAAGGCTGGCGGGTGGAATGCCCCTAGGGGCGTGCATAGGCGTCCCCCATCCCCACATCCTGAACTGGCCACGTGGTTTTGACGAATCTACTGGTGGCCACTTTCTGTTTTGAAACGAAGATCCGGCCCAGCTGTAGCTCAGGATCTACTGAGCTACAAGACAGCCCCTATATAACCCTCCTCCCCAGGCCAAGCAGTGCCACTTCTTGGGCTGCTTTCCCTGGCACCCTTGAACCTCGCCTGAGAGCGCTCTACAAATAAACGCTATGCTTGTTTAGCACATTCGGCCTCTTCATTTTTTTATTCCAAACCTTACAGTGGGCAAGCGCAGCTGCAGCCCTCAATCTCTGGCACATATCAAGCAATTCAACATTTTCTTGAAATGACATGACTTTACTCTGCTTCTTGGAAGCACAACCAGCATCACTTTTTACGTGTCTCGGGGTGTTATTCAGGATTTATGGTATTTTACTAAACACAGCAAAAAATATTCAAGAACCTCAAGAAATCACTTTTTACTGATATACAATTTACTGGAGAGATGAACTGGTCACGTGGAGATGATTAAAGCGTCCCATGGCATTTTAAGCAGATATTTGCACAAGCTTACCAGAATAGCAACAGGAGATGCCTACAACATTATTAAAATAGCATGGCCTGGGCTGGGCGTGGTGGCTCAGATCTGAAATCCTAGCACTCTCCGAGGCCGAGGCGGGCAGATCGTTTGAGCTCAGAAGTTCGAGACCAGCCTGAGTAAGAGTGAGACCCTGTCTCTACTGAAAAAATGGAAAGAAATTAGCTGGACAACTAAAAATATATAGAAAAAAATTAGCCAGGCATGGTAGTACGTGCCTGTAGTCTCAGCTACTCGGGGGGCTGAGGCAGAAGGATCGCTTGAGCCCAGGAGTTTGAGGTTGCTGTGAGCTAGGCTGATGCCACGGCACTGTAGCCCTGACATCAGAGCAAGACTCTGTCTCAAAAAAAAAAAAAAGTAGCACAGCTTGTAATATAACAAATTTTTGCACTTATAAATTAATACTGCATTTTTATGTTTGTTGACATTTCTCTCTACTGTGAATGGTGCCATATATAGTTTTGTTTGTGTTTGTGGGTATAAATTTTGATAAATTTTAACTTTTTATAATACATTTGTGCATATTTTGTAATAGTAAATGATAACATTGACTAATATCTATGTATATTTTAGGCATTCATGACATATTTAAATTTTTGTTAATTTTTTCAGTATTTCTAGGATATGCAGTTCATCTGTGAGTTTTTTCAAATTCTCACAAATCTCCAAAAAGTTTTCCAATATATTTACTGAAAAAATCCATGCATAAGTGGACCTATGCAGTTCAAACTCGTGTTGTTGAAGAGTCAACTGTACTGCCAACCAGAGAAGCCCACTGGAGTTTCTGTGTCCAGAATCTTCTCTGGAGTTTCATGACACAGGCATGATTGATTGAATCATTTCCCATGAGGTACTCAAAATCTAGCCTCCCTCTGCTCCTCCCAGGGCTGATGTCACATGTTCAAAGCCCCAACCCTGCACTCACATGGCTGTACTTTCCAGTGTGTCCAGCCCCACATTAACAGGAACTATGACACTCCTTTTATTCATAGAGATCTTGAGGCTGAGAGAGCTCAACTAACTAACGTGTTGTAATAGTTTGTGTAACAATATTTTACCACAAGCTAGTGGTGCTGTGTTCTGAATGTTTTTGTCCTCTGCCCCATCCCAAATTCAGATATTGAAATCCTACCCCCCAAGGTAGGGTTTGGGGAGGTAATTAGGTCATGAGGGTTATGAATGGGATTAATGACCTTATAAAAGTAGCCCAAAAAATCTCCCTAGCGACTTCTACCATGTGGGGACACAGCTAGAAAGTGTCATCTGTGAACCAGAAAGTGGGCCCCACCAGACGCTAAATCTGCTAGAGCTCTGATCACGGACTTCTGGCCTCCTAAATTGTGAGAAACAAATTACTGTTGTTTATTAGCTACCCATTTTATGGCATTTTGTTATATAAGCCCAAATGTGCTAAGACAAGTGGTTTAAAAAGAACACAAATTATTATTTTACAGCTTGGGAGGTCAGAGGTTTAAAATGGCTAAAAGTAAGGTGTTGATAGGGCTGTGTTCCTTTTGGAGGCTCTTAGGGAGAATCTGTTTCTTTGCTTTTTACAGCTTCATTCTTAGCTTATGGCCCCTTGCTCCATCTTTAAAGCCAGCAGCATAGCATCTGCAAATCTCTCTCTGACTATGGCACTCCTGCCTTCCCCTAATAAAGGCCCATGTGATTAAGTTAGAATTTCCTGTATTATCCAGTATAATTTCTGCATCTCATGATCCTTAACCACATCTGCGAAATCACTTTTGCCATGTAAGATAACATATTCACTCCAAGGTTTGGGAAATTATGACTTGGGCATTTTTGAGGGGTCATTATTCTGCTTACCATGTACATGTAAAGTTAAACAACTATCAGGCTACAATAGTCATATTTGGGTTGGGCTTGTTTTGCCCCAAAGGCTGTGTTCTTTCATATCATAACACACTGCCTCTCGTGTTCCTCGCTCTTTCAGTATCTCCACCACCCATCCTGTTGTTCAAAGCAACAGGCCCGAGACAAGTGGGATAGAGGTCAACTGAGAATAAATAATTTTCACAATTTTTTTCTGCCTCTTGTAACATTTTATCAGTTGTTCCAATAAAACAAAAATTTGATAATACATTACTTTTATACTAGTCACTTGAGATACATCTGTTGAGTAGTAATGGGTAACTTGAACGGGCTTTTTCCTTTCCTTTTAATGTCCAGCCAATTAAGTACTAATTCTTGCCTCCTAAATGCAAACTCAATTAAAAATTTTTATTTTGAGAAAGGAAACACATTTCTTTCCTAAGTCAAATTAAAATTACTCTATCCATGTACTCCTTTCCCTCACGCTGCAACTCCCTAGGGATCGTGTGAATACATATGCGTCACTATATCTTATATATAGTACCGGCTATTAAACGTAGGTTTACATAAGAAAGTAAACAGAGTGATATGGCTTAGAGGTTATGAAATTCACATAGTTTAATATAAAGCCTTTGTGACAGTTGGAAAGTTATTTTATCACATTTTTCCTCTTATAATTGGAGCTCAAGTCATCTCAAATTTCAGGTGATTTCCCAACAATGCTATATATTTGCTTCTTTCTGGGTCTAACTGAATGAAGTTCCCCTCAACTGGAAGACTTCTCCCTCCATTACAGATGACTCATTTTCTCATTTAGCTAACTCCTACTCATTCTTCAGGTTGTAAATTTAGTTAGTACTTCCTTGGGAAAACTTCTTCTGTATTAAGTACCCTCACTGTGTACTCTCATGATAACTTAATCGATTGCCTTTCTCAACATTTTACAATAAACCATACATACCCATTTATTTCTGTTTTATGTTAAGTTACTTAAAGGAAAGGACATCATTGTATACTCAGAATCCACCAAGAATGATGGCTGAAAGATATCACGTTTTAAAAATGTTTGTTAAATGGTAAATGAGTATTTCCATCATTATGACTCCATGAACTTACTTTCGGTTTAGTTTTCTCAGAATAGAGAAAATCGTTACAGTAAAATAGAAACTGACATGTTATATTAATAGACTATGTGACTAACTCACCAGTGCTACATCAGTTGATCATTGACCTTTATATTTCAAAGCAGTTTTCAAAGCAAATCATCTACTCATGGGCTGTATTACTCACTGTGAAACTGAACGAATTAGTCACCCAAGGAGCCCATCGGAAATATAAAAGTAATATCACCATAATTAGTTAGTTGAATCAATTAAATGAGAACACATATTTAAATCTCTTATTAATGTGCCTGGATCACAGTAAGCAATAATATGCTATAGTTTTATGTTGTCATGCCAAGATAATAATAGTAAACGTAATATTATTAGTTCTGTAATCATTGTGTGAATTCCAAGATGATTTGAAATTCATCAAGGTTTACTTTCTGTCCTCTTTAAACTGACAATAAAATCCTAAAAGGATGTTAAAAAGGATAAGCCTGACAATTCATATTCACTTCTGTATATGATAATTTAACTTGAGAGAGATCAAACTCATGCTGAGAACAACTTGAAGAACTGGACTTTTTTAGAAAATAAACTTTTAATGTACTGGAGAGTTTTCAAGTCAACTGGAGGAGGAACAAAGATTCTAGAAAGGGGCCACAGAGAAGAAAGCCAGCATTCTTGGAGCCACCCTTTTCTTGGGGGCATCTTGACAATAGGTCAGAGGCTGAGAATCTGGCTGAGGGCTGTGGCTAACAAGCATTCCTTTGGGAGAGATGAAAATGTCTTCCAAAACACTCGAAGGGCCAAAATTCTACAGGGGAGAGAGGGTCAAAGAAATGAGACCAATATTTTACCCTCAAGCCATTTGCCAAATTATTAAATTTCATGGGAAAAGAGTCCAGGAAGAAAATGCAGACAAACAATGCAATTTTTGTCAATCATGTAGTATTGAGGAGACAAAAATTAAATTTTGGTTCCAACAAAGAGAAGGAGCTTTAGTGGAAATTAGGTTTTCAGATGGAATTACTAGAGGGCTTTATCTTAGGTCCTAGGGCAAACAAGAAATGACAAAATAGTGGAATACAATGTACATAGAATCTTATAAAAATTGGAATTCAGTGCTAAATCAACATAGTCTCTATCAAACTAGGCAAGAATTATCCAATTTGTCTACCTACCAGAAAATAATGTGAACATTTCTGTGAAGAAAGTTTTATATTATATATGAAACTGTACATACCATTACATAGACAACACTTAAGCAAAAATTTCCTTTATTGTTCCAAGAGAAAAAATATCTTTTAAAAATAAAAGAAGAAAGAGACACAGGTATGACCAAGGTATTGGAATTACTAAACTCAAATTTCAAAATAATTGTGATTAATATGCTCAAAAGAATAACTAATGAAAATAAAGTTTCACCCGAGAAATGGAATCTCTAAATCAGTCAAAAGAAAATTTTATAAATGAAATATTGAATAGTAAGAATTGACAATGAAATAGATTTAAAAACAGATTCATTTCAGCAGAAGAGAGGATTGTTGAAATGGAATATAAGTCAGAAAAAATTCTAGACTAAATTACAGAAAGCCAATACAGAAAATAGCAAACAAGATATAAGGATAACAAGGAAGGATCTAACTAACATAAGTGGAATTTCAGTCTCGGAAGTAGAACAGTTGAAGGATGGGAAGAAAGCTGTACTTGAAGAGATAATGGTCAAGAATTTCTCAAAAGATAATAAAAACGCAAAGTCACAGTTTTAAGAAGCTCAGCAAATTTTAAACAAGATTTTAAAAATCTTACTTAGTAAAGTCGTAGGTGACTTGACTTTTGCAAAGTAAAAAAAAAAAAAAAATCCCCAAAACCAAAACAACAATGACAACAAAATAATAGCAGGAAAATCAAAAAGATTCATGGTCTTCAACAAAGGAATAATGAAATGACTGGTAACTTTATAATGGGAAAAAATGGAAGCCATATGACCACATGTAACATATTATGTTTTTTTAAATTGGTCAAAAAAAGTAACAAAAACTTTAGTTTTTATAACCCGTAAAGATAAATTTCAGAGGTAAAGTCAAAGCAAAGACACTTAAAAATATCTAAAACATAAAAGGACTTATCACCACCAAACCTGTACTAAAAGAAATATTAACAGGAATTTTTCTTTTTTTTTTCAGAATATTACAGGGGTACAAATGTTTAGGTTACATATACGGCCTTTGCGCTACCTGTATAGAGCTACAAGTGTGTCCATCCCCAGACAGTGTGCACCGCACCCATTAGGTGTGAATATACCCATCTCTTCCTCCCCCCTCCCACCTGCCCAAAATAAAAAAAATGAATCAAGGCATTCTAAGGTCTTATTATTGCAGAGAGGTGGTAAAGTAGTAAAATATATAAGCCAACATTAAATTAAGGCTACTATTTTAATCTTACAGTAATCACTAAATGAACCATAAAATAGTGTTTAGCTAACAATCATATAAAGAACATGCTTACTACTAAGACACAAATACACATTTTCTTCTATGGAATTTGCTTATTAAAATTAATTACATGCTAATTTGAGTTGCCCAACATGTCTGTTCCAAGTTGAGGTCAAACAAGTTGAAGCAAGGCTTTCTTGTTTCCTCTTTCATACTGTAAACATGTCCTTTTCTACTGTCTATTTAGGGCTATTTTTTTTTTTTTTTTTTTGCATTTCTGTGTTTTCTGTTGGTGATTTTACTGTTTACAGGGAGTCCCAAGCGTAGTACTGAAGTAATGTCTTGTGTTCCTAAGTAAAAGAAGGTTGTGATGTGTCTTACAGATCAAATATATGTATTAATATTAGTTAAAAGTTTGTTCAAGCATGAGTTATAATGAATGCTCTTGGCCATTATTTCAAGGTTAATGAATTAACAACAAATATTAAGTGTCTTTAGATGGAAACACATAAAAAATAAGATTATATATTGATTGGCTGGTGAAAATATTGTGGCCAGAGGAGTGTAAAACCTGTATTTCTCCTAAGAACAATGGCTCAGTATTTATTAATTCAGTGTTTTCAGTGACTTTATAGAACATAACTAGCAGAAATAATGTCAATTATATCAAAACTTGCAAGATAAAATTAATATTGTGCATATAGAGAACTTTATAACTTTGAATGAACTTTAGTAAAGAAGAATGGTGAACATCAATGAGCAAAATATCTATCTGAGACACTGAGTAAAAGAATAGCAAATTATTCCTCTTAAATAGAAAGAGAAAATATTACAGATAATATCAGAAATTAAGAGAATAAAAAAAGACAAATAATAAAATCATCTAACCCACAGACTAGTTCTTTGAAAAGATAAATATAATGGAATAACTACTAAATCTACTAAAGCTCAATATAAGCATACCCTATGATCCAAAAATTCCACTCCTAGGTATACCCCCAACAGGAAGGTGTGCAGACTGGTACATGAATGTTCACAACTGCTTGTTCATAATAGCCAGAAATAGAAACAACCCAAATGTTCACTAATAGTAAACAAATACACGGATAAATCATAGATACATAAATGTACTCAGCAATAAATGTTAATGAACTACTGATACACACAAAAACACAGATATGTCTCACAAACACTGTGCTGAGAGAAACAATCCAGACTCAATAGATAGCACATCGTATGTCTCTTTCTAGTCCTACCTTATTCACAATTTTAGTTACCCATGTTCAAGTGTAGTCCAAAAATTTTAAATGGAAAATTCCTGAAATAAACAATTCATACCTTTAAAATTGTGTGCTGTTCTGAGCAGCATAATGAAATCTCTCACTGACCCACAAGATGTGAATCCTCCCTTTGTCCAGTGGATCACACTGTAGATGTTCTCCACTCCATTAGGCCACTTAGTGGTCATCTCAGTCATCAGATCGACTCTCATGGTATTGCAGTGCTTATGTTCAAGTAACCTTTATTTTATTTAATAGTGGGCCTAAAGCACAAGAGTAGGGATGCTGGCAATTCAGATGTGCCAAAGAGAAGCCATCAAGTGTTTCTTTTAAGTGAAAGTTAAGAAAGTTAAAGTTTCCTTTAAGAAAGTTCTTCACTTCATAAGGAAAGAAAAAAATCATATGCCGAGTTTGTTAAGATCTATGGTAAACAATCACAATCTGTGAAATTGTGAAGTAGGAAAAAGAAATCCATGCTAGCTTTGCTGTCTCATCTCAAACTACAAAAGTATGGTCACAGTGAGTGATAAATAAGTACCTAGTTAAGATGGAAATGCCATCAAATTTGTGCATGGAAGACATGGACAATATGTTCTGGTTGATGGCAATTGTGTTCATACTATCCTCAGTGATATGGTTTGGATATTTGTCCCCTCCAAATCTCACGTTGAAATTGTTCTCCAATATTGGAGGTGGAACTGAAAGGGAGGTGGTTGGGTCATGAGGGCATAATCCTCATGAATGGTTTGTGGTGCCCTCCCCACAGAATAAGTGAGTTCTCACTCTATCTGTTCATGCAGAGCTGGTTGTTTAAAAGAGTATGGCATCCCTCCTTCTCTCTCTTACTCCTTCTCATGCCACATGACACACCCGCTCCTCCTTCATCTCCCTTGGTTGGCAGCTCCCTGAAGCCCTCACCAGGAACAGATGCTGACGCCATGCTTCTCATACAGTCTGCAGAACCATGAGCCAAATAAACCTCTTTCCTTTATGAATTACCCTCAGGTATTTCCATTATATAGCAATGCAAAATGAACTAAGACATTTGGCTTCAGGTCACCACTGGGGTTCATAGACCCTGAGGATAAAGGGGCACTGCTGTATAAAGTTCAAAATCAGGCGAAGTAGTTATTGGTGTCAGAAGTTAAGATGATTACATTTGTGGTGATGAGTGTGACAGGACATGAGTAGGGCATGCAGGGTGTTGGCATTGTTTCCTATCTTGATCTGGGTATTTGTTACATTGTGTGGTAAATTTTTGGAAGGTTGTTCACTTGTACACTTACGATTTGTGCACATCACTGTAAGTAACATTTTAATACAAGTACGTTTATAGAAGTTCAGTGACAGGAAAGCAGTACTTTTGATAAGATGCTGCTGCTAGTGAAGAGTCTCTGCACTGCTGGAATACACCAGAGGGAACAGGAAGCTGCATATTGTTCATGTCCATTTTTTAATAACATTGAGCTCTGGGGAATAGCTGATGTAGCAGCTGAGCAGCTGTAGCAGTAACTTCCTGAAATACTGCAAAAACCTCTGGAGTAACCGGGACTATAGCCGTTTTAGTAGTTGTACTGCCACAAATCTCTAATTTCCTGTGCAGAGGGCAAAAGTTTCTCTTTGAATCACCTTTGAAGCAAGGCGCCACCATTGCGTGAGCAGGGTGGAAAGAAAGCAAGGCAACTTCTGGGAGAAGTTGGGTCTGTTCATTCATACTCTTAGCTTAATTATCACTCTACTACAGGGGCATTTTCTGACCCCCTAGAATAGGTTGGATTTCTCATTCTCTATGCATTTTTTTTAAAGAGAAGGTGCCTCACTATGTTGCCCAGGCTGGTGTGCAGTGGCTATTTATAGGTAAGATCCCACTACTGATCAGCATGGGAGTTTTGACCTGCTCTGTTTCTAACCTGCATTGGTTCACCCCTCCTTAGGCAACCTGGTGGTTCCCCAGCTCCTGGAAGATCGCTACATTGATGCTGAACTTAGGGCAGATACTCCATCAACATAGCAGGCTACAGCCAGAACTCCTGGCCTCAAGCAATCCTCTCACCCAACTCGGCCTCCTGAGTAGCTGGGTTTATAGGTGTGCTGTTATTTATAACTGTCCCTTTCTGCATGTATATTATAATTCAATGATAGAAAAAGATTACTCAAGCATCCACAGTCTTTCAGATACTGGGTAGAGAGAATGTGTGTACATCATTTGAAAATAACATTTTTTTAAATGAGTGAGCAATTAAGAATGGATTTTGAGATTAGAATTGCTGTCGTTTTTATTTGCCTAATATTCATTTCCTCTGAGAGTACCCTCCTTTTTTCAATAAATTCTTATTTTCTGAAATAACATCACCTTGTACTCCATAAATATATACAATTATAATTTGTCAATATTCAATACAATTTTAAAAAGTTAACAAGAATTAGTTTCTCAGGCTAGGCGCGGTGGCTCACGCCTGTAATCCTAGCACTCTGGGAGGCCGAGGCGGGCGGATTGCTCAAGGTCAGGAGTTCAAAACCAGCCTGAGCAAGAGCGAGACGCCGTCTCTACTAATAATAGAAAGAAATTAATTGGACAACTAAATATATATAGAAAAAATTAGCCGGGCATGGTGGCGCATGCCTGTAGTCCCAGCTACTTGGGAGGCTGAGGCAGAAGGATCGCTTCAGCCCAGGAGTTTGAGGT
>CAUYRT010079103.1:0-17641 GCA_963574885.1 Lepilemur ruficaudatus
CCATCTCTACTAAAATAGAAAGAAATTACTTGGCCAACTAAATATATATAGAAAAAATTAGCCGGGCATGGCAGCTTATGCCTGTAGTCCCAGCTACTGGGGAGGCTGAGGCAGAAGGATCCCTTGAGCCCAGGAGTTTGAGGTTGCTGTGAGCTAGGCTGACGCCATGGCACTCTAGCCCGGGCAACAGAGTGAGATTCTGTCTCAAAAAAAAAAGAAAGAAAGAAAGAAAGAAAGAAAGAAAGAAAGAAAGAAAGAAAGAAAGAAAATCATTTGAAAAATCATTATGTAATTCATTATTTTAAGAGTTTTCCTAGGAATGACCTTCCTTCTGGGAAGAAGAGAGTACATATTAAACACTTATGGTCTGAGAAATTAAGTTTTAGCAGAAAGGAAAACAGTCAAACAAAATATAGATTTAGACATAGTGCCTGGTTTGATGAATCTGACAATGACTAATTATGTCAAAGCTATCTACTTATATTTCACAAACACTATAAATTTATATAATTAACAGAAATAAATTTGCTTTATGAAACAAAATTAAATAATTAAAAAAAGAAAATAAATTATTTTACTAAACTTGTTTTAAATTAAACAAATATATTATCACAAAGAAAGTGTTATTTATTTAATATCTACTTATGAACCATTTTTTACAAAATGTTATGCACTTATCATCCAAATTCAACATATCTAAAAACAAAGAAACATAAAACCACAAGATATTTGATTGTCTCCTGACCTTTTTTAAAGATGATGAAGCTATGCTTTTCCTGAGACTCCCACTCTCCCCAAAGGAAAGGAGTCCTTGTGATTATGAATGTTTTTTTACTTTACTTGTATGGCACAGAAAGAGATCTTTTTTTTTTTAATACAACCCACATGGCTATGTATAAAGTTTAAAAAAGTGATAAGCAGAAAAGTGTCCCCAACTGTCATATTTCAAAATTAAACTTCAAAATGTCTTCATTCAAAGTCAGGTTAAACTATTTTTGCTTTGAGATTTCCATGCAAAATTTCACACACAATATTACCAAAAGATTAAAGATCTACAATTACACCCAAAGCAAAGGTTAGCCTAAGGCTAAATTGTATTAATTTTTCTCTCCCATAAAGCCATGACACACTTTCAAATTGTTTTTTTATATATTGGTGTCACTGTTAGACCTAGAAATTTCAAATTGAAATCAATTCCATTTAAATTTAAAACTAGCTCTTTTATTAACATCTTAATTTCAAAGCAAATTGCAACATCATACCTTGTTATACAAGATGAGGAATTTTGGCTGAGGTCCACCAAATAATTTCCAGATGCCAATTACATTTTAAGTAATTCTACAATACCACTGAAATGAATGTCTTAAACCTTTTGTGTCTGAAATTATATGAAACTTCACCATGGTAATGTGATTCTAAGGAAAATATATTTTAGATCTTAAGAAGGCTGAAGAGTAAATGTCAGAGACCAGTAATTCTGGGCTTTTTGCTCTTTGAAGAATTCCATGTATTTTCATCAATATTTAAACATATTAAATTTGGGGTTACAAATATTAACAATAGTGCATTTACTTGTTAGTAAAATTATTAGCCTCATCCCAACAATACATGTAAAATATATTACCATTGTGTAGTATTTCTGAAATGAATGTAAATATATCTGAAAGTATAACCATATATTTGTTCATGAATATATTTAACATTCAATATTCTCTTATATTTGTGTAGTGCTTTTAAATTTTCAAATAAGTTTGACCTCCGTTATAGATATTTTTATAACGGTTGTTTTATATTAAAAAAACACTGGACACCATATAGTTGTGCTGTCTTTCATCACATATCTGTTTGTGTGTTAAGGAGACACAAAAGTAGTTTCAAAGAAGAATTGTAGTCCTTGGACTTGTACTTGTCAGTCTCATTTTAAAGCAAAAAAGGAGAAATAGTCTCATATTCTAATGCTATCCTTATTAAAATCTTCATTTTCTAAAAAGGATCATAATCAAAGTCTCATATGTACAAATCAAAAATATATGAGTCTTCCCTTCAATAAACTGACTGCCATGAAATATTTCTCAAAGTACTCTTGGAAATATAAATTAATTTTTATAATCTCTCAGCAGATGTGTGTTAATGTTTCATCTTGTTTAAACTACTTTTCTGTTTGTTTGTTTGTTTGTTAGTGGAGAAATTTCTATTGAAATAGCCTAGTAACTGCACAAATATAAAAACCCTAAAATGCACATTAATTCATTTGAACACACCTAAATGTGTAGAATCATAAAACATTTACATATCAGTGTAGGAATAGCAACACCATTAACTTGGTCCTTATATTTTTGTTAATAGATAACTTGCTTAAAGACAAGAATAATACAGGCAGTCCCCGGGTTACAGGCAACCCAACTTACAGTGTTTCATGCTTACAGACAGGCTCTCAAGACTTCCTGGCATCTTTCTGCTAGCAACCGGTCTCATTATTCATAGGCTCGCTTACAGCATCACTTTCATTTTAACTTTTTAATTTGATTTTGTGAGTCTGTGTTTACCCTTATGATCATGCCTCCAAAGCGAAAGTCCACTGCAAGTCCAGTTGAGCTGCAGTGAAAAAGAAAGGCGAATACAGTAGAAACAAAAGTTGAAATAATTAAGCATTCGGAGAAAGGCCAGATGCCATCATTCATTGGGAAAGCATCAGGCTTCAGTTGCTCTACTCTCCAATTATAAAGGGTAAAGTGGGAATAATGGAACATGTGAAAGGCGGTGCTCCAATGAAAGCCTCAATAATTACTAAGCAGCACAGTAGACTAATTATTGAAACGGAAAGGTTATTATTGATTTGGTTAGAAGATCAAAATAAACATAACATTCCTATTAGCCTAGTGTTGATTCAACTCTAGGTGAGTGTTAACCTTTAATATTTTTCTTGAAATTTCTCCCATATCCTATCTAAACTTTTTGCATATGTTCATTTTTATGTTCTGTTTGTTTGAATTGAAAGAATGAACATAATATTTTCTGTAACTTATTTTAGTATAGGGGCATTATTATTATAGTTATACTATTACTACATATGAGTCATTATAGTATTGTTATGATCATCACTGTATATGCACTGTTCATCAGGGATCTGAGTTACATACAAATCTGACCTAAAGATATTCTCAGCAATGTATCTCATCCATAAGTTGGAGACAGCCCATATATGAAAACATTTTGCTAAAGTATTTACTTACAGATAAGTTTGTATTTACAAAAACTTTCTGAAAACTCCTTACATTTTGAGATAATGTTGTCATTTTCTTGGATATATAATGGGAACCCTATAAAGATAAAATGGGAAAAAAATCTCTGACACATCTTTAATTAAATATGATTCCCAGATTATTTCATACAGGTAAGGCCTTTAGGAAAACAATAATCGAAATTATATTTGCAGGATAAGATAATTGTTTCTATTATACTACTAGACAAGTGTCCAGCGTAATTATTGGCTATTTGAAGAGCATCAGTCTCCTATAATTCTATAGCTAAAGCAACCTAATTAGTAGTTGTCATATGCTGGAAACTTATTAAAACAAATTCTACCATAAATAGTCTTCATATGGTTCTAATTATTTAATCAATAAATGCTTTCATTAGGTTTTTAAAATCATTTTAAAATTATCAAGCGGGAATAATGCATTAAATAATCAAAGCAATAGAAGAGTTATATGAGAAAGACTATTATATTAGAACCCTTCTATCTAGAATAGTACAGACAAGGGAAGTTTGAAATAAATTTACACAGGCAAGCTTAGAGGTTCATGTCTGTAATCCCAGCTCTTAGAGAGGCTGAGGTGGGAGGATCACTTGAGCCAGAAGTTCAAGACTGCAGTGAGCTATAATATTGTGCCACTGCACTCCAGCCTGGGTGACAGAGGGAGCCGTCATCTCTAATAATAAATAAATAAATAAAATTATACAGAAAAATAACATAGCAAGTAAAGCGTTAGGAAGAACTTGATTTTGTTTACCAAGTCTCTGATCACAAGAATTAAAATAATCCCTGAATGAAAGTAATTTTACAAAGGAAAAATAAAATTATTCTTTTGAGGAAAAGCAACTTTTTTGAGGAATAAGCTTTTTGTGACTAGAATGGTAATTTGAAACACTGCTAGAAAAAAATCAGTATGCAAATTGTTTCAGTAAAATTATAGATTCTTTTCAAAACAGAACGATTTATTTTTCACTATAAAAACTTTCTACAAAACATCCATAGGAAAAATGAAGTAAGATTAAATCAAACATTATGTATAACACATAAATTGTCATGATTTAATGATTTAGAAAATTAAATACATAATGCCCAAAAAGTTATTTCATCCTTACTAGTTTCTTATTTAAAAACAGATTACACAAAGTTTGATTTTAAAAAGTCAAATGAAATGAATAATTTATGTAATTATTCACAATTCACTTATTCAACAAATATTTATTGAGAATCTACTGTATGTTACATACTGCAATGTACTAGGGAAATAAAGATAACAGATCAATCTCAAAAAATATTCTTCATAAGAAATTCTATTTTTCTCAATTGTGTTGTATAAACACTTTTCCTTTACTCTGAATAATCTAGAAAAGTGCCTTAAGTCTTGACTTTGCATTGCTTATGTAGGTACAGTTTCCATGGCCTGTATTTTTCCAAGTGTTGAAGTTCTTCCTCGGTAGTATTTAGGCATCTAGGGCAGCAAATCTTTTCAGTTCACAAGGGAGCCAGACAGAGTGTTATCGCTGCAGTTCATTAAGTCGTACCCTATTGGTTTAAAGTTAATAGGCTTTCTAAGCACTTAAGTCACTACAAGTGAGGAACTATGCCTACAGAAATGTTTACACATGGATAATGAAGTTGACTGTTAAAAGTTCGATTTGTCTTCTGCTTACATGTAAAAAGGAGCTACTAAGCATAGGTTCGAACTAACAAAGTGTGGGCTTTAGTTATCTGAACAATCTAATTATCTTGACGTAATCAGGATCCTCAGGATTGCTAAAAAGTATTGACAAGTAGACATTGACTATTTGCAAACTTAGTACTTGATTCTAGAGTACTGGGTTAAAAATCACCATTATCTAAATTGTTAAAATGTATGTTTATTGTTCAAAATGCTCTCATCATCCATTATTTTAAACTCCTCTTAGTGTTTATCCTATTATAATATCACACAATAAAGGATTATATCATAAAGAAAAGGTAAACCAAAATATTAATTAATACTATGTGGATATAGTTTTCTACCTAGATTCAGAGAGAGAAAGAGAGAGAGAGAATATACAATATATATAATAATATTATCTTGCATGGCAAATAACAGGCAGAGAAATTATTTGAATTAAAGCTTATTTGGCATCTTAATCCATGTGTCATATTCTATCTTTAATCATTTCTGAAAATATAATGAAAGTTACATATTCTATACATATTTTTTATACACACACATACATATATAATTTTGGTTTAGATATAGGACTTGTTTCTAGTCAGGCTTATCAAACATTTTGTCAGTTTATCAGTTCCCATTCATGTTTTACTTTGCCAGACAAAAGGTTTGTATTTATTTGGCTTTTGAGGTTTGATATTGCATACGGTTTCCTACAAAATTAACTTCAAATTTTTTTAGAGAATGAAGTTTAAAAAAATTACTTCTGAACAATACTTATAATTACTTTTGCTCATCTATTCATCCGTTTGCTCATTCAGTCAATAAATATTTATTCAGTGCCTACTATGAACCAGAAAATATTTTTGGCACCAGGAATTCAGTTGTAAACTTGTAAGATAGTTTTCTGCTTCATTAGGATGCAGGTACTAAGTGAATAAGTGAATGAATAAATGAATGCATGAATAAACAAACAAGTATGAAGAAAATAAATAGGGTGATATGCTAAAGGATCATGGCAAGTGAATATTGGGTTGGCAAGGAAGGTCCCTCTGAGAAAGTGACATTTAAACTGAGACCTTGGTGACAAGTAGGATGAAACCATGTTAAGATCTGAAGCAAAAATACAGTAGGCACGAGGCTCAGCAAATCCAAAAGCCCTAAATTTAAAATAAAACTGGAGCTTTTCAGGTACAAAACAAAGTGGAGTCTAGCTTAACCAAAGCAAAGGAAACAGGGCTAGTGTTATAAGATGTGGTTGGATATCTGCACCCGAATGTTTATGGCAGCACAATTCATTATTGCTAGGTCGTGGAAACAACCCAAGTGCCCATCAATTCATAAGTGGATTATTAAAATTTAGTATATGTTTACAATGAAATACTACTCAATTTTAAAAAACAGCAGTGAGCTAGCACCGCTTATATTATCCTGGATTGAGCTTGAGCCCATTATTCGAAGTGAGGTGACACAAGACCGGAAGAATGGGCCCCACATGTACTCGCCATCAAATTGGTACTTGCTGATTAACACTACGGTGCTCACATGGTGGTGGTGTACACCAGGGATTCAGGGTTTGGGGGATAGACCCACATCTGAGGGATGTGAGAGCATTGTGATGGGGAGGGGCATGCTTGAAATGTAGTTGGGGATGAGAATTAGGAGACTGAGTAGAGGGAAGGAAATGTTCTAAAACTGATTTATGTGAATAGCTGTACAACTTGGTAAATTTACTAAAACTCATTTAATTGTTCACTTAAAATGGAGTAATGGCATGGAATGTAAATTATACTTCAATAAATTTGTCAAAAAAAAGATATGGTTGGAAAGAAAGGCAAAGACAAATTTTGTAACTTTGTCAAGCTAAGGAGTTGGATGATATTTACATGCAAATAAAGTTCATTGAGGAATTTGACTTGAAAGTGATATGATTTGATTGGAGTTTTTGGACTAATCTGGCTGCTGAAAAATGGATAACAAAGGACAAAACAATAGAAACAAGAAGACTAAAGACAAGAATGAAAGGGAACAGATAGGATTTTAGCTGAACCATCTGTGTACATTTTCTGAGGTGAGCAATATTTAAATGGCTGCCTTAATTGAGTTTGAATGCTGACATTAATAAAATTTTGAATAATCAATTTTAAAAGTAGTATAAACTAGAAGACCAAATAGTACATTTCTGTGCCAATAGAAGCTTAAAATTATAAACTAGTAATTACCTAACTTTCACAAGATTAAAATCTTTGAGATTTGAGAGGCTGTATACACACTTTACAAAATTCCATCTTTAAAAAATAATATATTGTAGACTCAAAAAAGGCAAATTTAGAATATCCTAGTCTAATATTTAACTGCTCTGATGTAGGCTATTTAGAAATAAAGTTTAGCTTCAAATATTCTATTAAAAAGTAATGGTTTCCAATATCTAAGAATATATCACACAATTCTCTGAGGATTTCACACTGCTAAAAGTTTTATAGGAAAATTACCAGCTGGGAAATAATGTCCTTCAAAGGACACATTCTGATTATCAGGTGGCTCTTGAATTTTGTAGCTATGCTGAACCAAAGCTGTATAAAATGTTCATCTCCTAGGAGATGCCCCAAACAGCTTTGAAAATAAAGATAATTGTTACTCAGGTTAACAATCAAAATATTCCGCTTAAGAGAAATATTGTTTTGTATTATGTCAAGTTTAAGAAAAGTTAAAAATTATCTATTTTTAACAGTTTTGTTCTTGTAAAACTCCATTCCTCTTAAATGTGAAGAATATTTTAGCATTTCTGCCTTTTTCTAAAAAGTTTGTATATTGCTTTAAAGTTAAAGGTCCAATTTACCTTTTGACAATAGGAATTCTTCCCAATTTCCCTCCAATTTTTCAAGAATCAGCTCAGTAACTCTATACTTTTTCATACTAAAGTGGCAGCTTTTATTCAACTGTGATTCAAACTAAAAGCAGGAATTATTCTGTTGTTAATGAAGTTTACCGAAGTTACAATTTTATGTTAGTCAAGAATATTAATATGTATAAAATAAGGCTATTAGTGTTAGCTTTAAACCATGAATGTTTCAACATTGTTACTTATTTTAGGAAAATAGCTATGATAATTAGGGCATGCACCAGGTATCTCAGGCCAACAAGACCAGCCTTATCGCAAAGGCCAGTGGTTGAGGGGCAGAACGTATAGTAAATCTTCTCACTGAGATGCTGAGATGCACACCTGGGCTTACTTTTCACTTGCTTATGCATAAAGTCTAGCTAGCTTGTCGTGCATAGAAAAGAGAGAGAGGTGAAGAAAACACGATAGGAGGCACAGTAATAACAATAGGAACCCAAGTCACAACTAGCCTTATCTTCTAGGGTGAAGAAGACACCAAAGAAAAACGAATTCAAGTCCGTTTTGCTAGATGTAATTTTTACATAGCATGGTGTCAGAGCTGGGGTAATGTATAGACGGTACTCCTGCTGGCCAACTTCCTTTCAACTGCCCAGGTGGATTTTTCTATTCTTGGACTTTCATTCTTATGATTCAAGGCCTTACACCTTGTTGAAATGAAAAGACCACAGGGAAGGGTAATGCAGCCTACAATTATTTTTTCCATAGGACTTACTTGCTAAATGATTACTTTCCAAATGATGCTTGAGTAAGTACTTATAACGTGCAATGGGAGATAAATAGACAAAAATTTGAATTCTTGCTTTCCTTTTTACTCAATGTGGCATCCTGGGCAAACTTAAGCATCTAAGCTTAAGTTGCATAAGGTACACTAGAGATAGAACTTTCATTTATATGATGAATCAGACTATTAAATGCTATTACATAGAGTAAATAGAAGAACTTGCTTAGTATAATGGGTGATCAAAATATATTAGCTGAATTTATTTTTAAAATACCAGAAAATAAGCTTTTGGTGATGTTCAGAGCATGAAGTAGTAGAAGTATTACTCTGAAAAGAATAATTGGAAAGGGCTTATTAAATGAGGGTGATGGAACCAGGTGGGATTTGTGGATCGTATCACATAAATATAAAAGTCTTTAACACATGAAATATTAGCACAAGGAAGACGGAATGTACTGAATAACCACAATTCACAGTTTGAGGGAAGTGGAAATAAATCTTAATTCATAAAGTCAGACACACAAAATATACAATTTCCTCGCTTCCTTTAAATTCAAGTCCAGCTACCTGAAATCCAGGGAATTAAATCATAGACTTATTGGAGCCCTTTCCTAATCTTTGAGTTTGCACAAGGATTTTGGAAGCTTTGGTTGTGCTCCCCAAACAGGAAATTAGCCTCCAATTCCCAGTCTGTTGTGATGACTGATGATGTCTTCTGTTGCCTACGGTACCCTGGTGCCTGGAAGTAGTGGCTACTCTGCCTCTGTGCCATCCTTGCAGCGTTAGTTTTCTATTGATGCCCTAGCAAAGTGCTACAAACTTAGTTCAAAACAGCACATAAAAATTATCTCACAGTGCTATAGGTCAGCATTCCAGCTTGGCTAAGCTGGTTTATCTGCTCTAGATTTCACAAGAACAAAGTCAAGGTATCAGCTAGTAGGCCTCTTATTGAGCAATAATACACTCCCAAACAGATTTAGGTTCTTGGTAGAATTCAATACCTTGTGGTTGTAAGACTGAGGTCCAATTTCCTAGCTGATTCTTAGCTTATAGCTGCATTAGCTATTAGGAGGTTCTCTCGCGCACTTGCACATAGGCCTGTCATCTCAGAGTCAGAAAAAGCATCTCAAATCCTCTCAGCCATAGATTTTATCTCCCACCTTTTCTCCTGCCATACCTCTCTGACTCCAGCCAGAGAGAATGTTTTTCTTTTTAAAGTCTGATGTGATTAGGTGTGACCCATCCGGATAACCCAGGATAATCTCCCCATTTTAAACTAGCTGCCTTTATTGGATCCACACAGTCACTTCACAGTAGTACCCGTATTAGTGTTTGGGAATGTAAACTAGTATACCCACTAAGGAAAACAGTATGGAGGGTCCTCAGAAAACTAAAAATAGAACTGCCATGTGATCAGCAATCTCACTACTGGATATATATCCAAAAGAAAGGAAATCAGCACATCAAAGAGATATCTGCACTGCCATGTATGTTGCAACACTATTCACAAAAGTCAAGAAAAGGAATCAATCTAAGTGTATGTTGCAACACTATTCACAAAAGCCAAGATAAAGAATCACTTAGATAAAGAATCTAAGTGTCCACTAACAGATGAATGGGTAAAGAAAACGTGGTGTATATGCACAATTGAATACTATTTAGCCATAAAAAAGAATGAAATCATGTCATTTGCAGCAACACGAATGTACTAGAGATAATTATGCTAAGTGAAATAAGCCAGGCACAAAAAGACAGATGTTGTATGTGTGGGAGATAAAAGAAAAACGATTTCATGGAGATAGAGAGTAGAATGATGGGCATCAAATGTGGGAAGAGTAGTGAGGATAAGAGATAAAGAGGGGTTGGTTAATGGGTACAAAAATACAGTTAAACACATGGAATATTATTTAGTGTTTGGTAGTTCCATATGGTGACTATAATTAATCATATCCATTGTATTTTTCAAAATAACTAGAAGAGTAGAACCGGAATGTTCCTAACATTAAAGAAGGATAAATGGTTGAGGTGATGGATATCCTAATTACTCTGATTTTATCATCACACATTGAACACTTGCATCAAAATTTTACATATACCCCATAAATATGTACAACAATCATGTATCTGTAAAAATCACAAATTAAAAAATAGATTAGAGTATTATTAAATAATCAGAAAACAACAATATTCTGTAACATCTTTAGACTTATGCCTATTATACACGGATGTCCTGAGTGAGGTCAGAAATCTCAGTGTGCAGCCTCTACTTCACCCATGCTCCTGCAATATTCCATTCAGAGATTTTATCATCTTCAATGGTTCTTCAAGATATGAGAATCCCTGCTAATCTGCAAAACATAGACATGTTTAGTATCTGCATTTTGTAGAAAATCTATACTCTCTCTTTCTCTTCTCCTTCCACAAACATAATCTTCTCCATGAAATGACACTACCATAAGTAGTTTAAAGATGTGTTTTTAGTTGACTTATGTTGCATATGTTCTAAAGCCCCATGTTTCCCATTCCCTTCAAACAAAAAAATACAATAGAAAAATTTTGGCTACATTCCTGTAATAAAATGTGGAAGAGCAAATACAGGTTAATACCTCAAAAAATTGGCCAGACATGGTGGATCATGCCTATAATCCCAGCACTGAGGGAGGCCAAAGGGGAGGATCACTAGAGAACAGGAGTTCAAACTTCAGCAACATAGTGAGAACCCCTCTCTACAAAAAATTTAAAAATTGGCCAGATGTGCTGTCACATCCTTGTAGTCCCAGCCATTTGGGAAGCTGAAGCAGGAGGATTGCTTGATCCCAGGTGTTTGAGGTTGCAGTGAGCTATAATGACACCGCTGCACTCCAGCCTGGGCAAAAGAGTGAGACATTGCCTCAAAAAAAAAAAAAAAAAAACCCAAAAACAAACAAACAAAAAAGTCTTGTCATATTGGGAAACCAGTTTTGTGGAATTATTTAGTATTTATTGAAATTGATCTGAAATAATTGCTTTATTGACAGAAGGATAAAGCTTAAAGCAATATATGGCATAGCTAGAATCAACAAAATAGGTAAAAGTCAAAAAGTTCTCAGTAAGGTTAAGAAAGGGTTAGGTGCCTTTACTCGCTTGCTATAGTTTCTATAACAAAGTAACACAATATAAATTTATTGTCTCAGTTTATGAGACTAGAATTCTGAGATCAAGATGTTGACAATGCTATTCTCTCTCTGAAGGCACTAAGGAAAAATCTGTTCCAGGCCACTCTCCTGTCTTCTAGTAGCTCCTTGGATTGTTCCTGCAAAACTGTAATCTTCACATAGTATTCTGCCTATGGAAGTGTCAGAGTGTCAGTCTCCATGTTCAAATTGCACCTCTTTATAAGGACACTGGTCATATTGGATTAAGATACATCCTAATGTTCTAATTTTATTTTATTTTTTCTACTAGCCTGTGGCTTCTAATGATCTAGTTTTAACCTCTATAATGACCCTATCTCCAAATAAGGCAAAATTCTAAGGTACTGGGGGTTAGCACTTCAATATATCTTTTTGGTGTGAGCACAATTCAATCCATGACATTACCTTCCTTTACACGTAACACAAGATGTTATACTTGCAATATTTGCATCACCCCAAATATCTCACAGAAAGAGTATTATGTTTGGTTTTGAAAATTAGGGTTTGATTTTATGTTCTGCTACCTATTTTCAGTATTCAAGGTATGTCATATTTGGGAGGAAGGTGGGAATGAGGGGACAGACTAAGGAAGCCTGAGCATAGAGCAGCCTCTTTGCGAGATCTTGGCTTGCTTTCATTTCCAATGCTCTTCTGGAATAACAAGACAACTAAACATTTTCCTACAATTGGGGAATGGAAGGGAGCCTGAACAAAGTTGGGAGCCAAAATAACGCTGCAAATCCAAGTTCCCTGAAAGAAGGTGGTATAATGGGGTTCTCTTTTCTGTGTGTGTCAGGGTAGGGAGACTTAGAAGAAGTAACATTCTCACAGACTAGAATAATGGTTCCTTTTCCAGAAAAACAGAAATCACATATATAAAAAATATGCAATGGATTTTTGAGGTAATGAGTCTAGTAAAGAGACCCTAGCAAATCCACTTAGAGTGGAGGAGGGAACCTTTCAGGAATGCTTGCTGCTTGCTAACTACAAGATGCTAGCTGTACTGGTTTTTGAATCCAAATGTTTTAAATTCAATAACTTCACAGATTGCACTGTTACTCTCCTCCATCATCAATCACCATTCCTTACTTAGAGTATTGAGAACATTTGCTTATTTTCCTGCTTTCTTCCAACTCTATTTCTCCTGAAAATGATACACAGTGAGGCCAGAATGCTGTGGCCAAAAGACAGGCATGAGCACTCCTCAATCTTATTATTATTTTTCTCTAAGTAGCCATGAAACCTACCCATTTTGTGACCTTGTTCATACAGTTCCTCTCTCTAGAATACCACTTCCTCTTTCTGTCAATATCTTTCTGTAATATATAATAGTAAAGATTCAACCCAAAACCCAGCTTTTTTAAAAAAATTCTGCAGGCAAATTTAGGAGTTTATTTTGAAAATTTTGACACAAAACCATTTAATTATTCTGGCATTTTGTCCCGGGTAGACAGGAATCTGGATAAGAGAGGCATAGCAGCTTGCCTGGAGTCTAGGAACCATTTGGGAGCTGACTTGAATCTAACCCATAATTGGAGTTTTGACATATACAGACCTGCCTAATTTACTTGAAGAACACAAAGAATAAAAAAAAGACAGTGACTTTGCTTTTTTTCCTCTATATTACATAGTACACATTGCTGTAAGTAGTTTTGCTTTGTAGGGTAGCACAAATCCCCTTCAAACAACCTTATCCTTTATCAACAGATTTATAGGTTCTTACACGTCTCTGTATTTGATTCTCTTTTGCAAAGCTTTGTCTCCAGAAAATCCTGTTGAAAGACATAATTTATCTGAGAAATTCTACATCTCCAGTTCCTTTTATATCTATCCCCTGCCCTTCATTCTTTCTGCCACTAATGATGCTAAAGCTTTATTCATACCCTACTGATGATGATTTATTAAATGTCTCTTCACCAATTGTGTTAAACGTTGACAATACCTTAAAATTTATCTTTTTAAAACTCTTAAGGGCATTTCAGTCTTATGCTTAAGACACCAAATATTTTCCAATTGCCTACTGGGAAAAAAACTAAATCTGTTTTCAATTTACAGCCATATAGACTACATTGAAGCCATACCAAATAGTTGCTTTTTTTTTTTAGACTTGCTCTGTAGTTCTCAAAGAATGCTTCAGGATCATGTGGGAGGCATGTTAAACACAGATTACTAGTCCCCACTCCCAGAGTTTCTCATTCAATAGATCTGAGATGAGCCCAAGAATATGTATCCCTAATAAACTCCTATGTGATGCTGATAACCTTGATGCCAGGAGCACATTTGAGAACCCTTTCTCTCACCATTCATATCTCCATTTCTTTGTTCTTGCTATATTCTTTCCCTGCTATTGCTTTTCCTTCTTTTTTCCTTTTTTTTAAAATGTCAAATGTCACTTTTCTGGAAAAAAATCCAAACTTTTTCCAGAAAAAAACATTTCCCTTTTCTGTTTTTATAACAAATAAACCTTGTTTCTAAAACATATGACACATTTATATATTTATTTGTTTATTTTTGTCACCCTGGGTAGAGTGCAGTGGCATCAGCCTAGCTCACAGCAACCTCAAACTCCTGGGCTCAAGCAATCCTCCCACCTCAGCCTCTGGAGTAGCTGGGACTACAGGTATGTGCCATGATGCCCAGCTAATTTTTCTATTTTTACTAGAGACAGTCTCAATCTTGCTCAGGCTGGTCTTGAACTCCTAAGCTCAAGCAATCCTCCAACATTGGTCTCCCAGAGTGCTAGGATTACAGGCATGAGCCACTGTGCCCAGCCACATATATTTATTATAATAATCATTATCTCATATTCCAGTTCTTCCTTTTTGTATAACTGTGACATCTTGCTAGATCTCTTTTTTGCAGTTTAATCCCTAGGGTGTATCCTATGTCTGCCATAAAGCAGATATACCATATTGTTAAATGTATGGATAAATAATTGTATGGGATACAGAAAAATGGGTACATAGATAATCTCACATTAACCCTTCAGCATTACTTGGGATTAGTTAATATATCACACCTGCTAGTAGAGCATATAGATATTGAATGAAGAAAAAAACTTTCAATTTTGTGAGAAGGTAGAAGAATAATTCTGAAATAAAGAAGGTTAGTTAGGCAAAGATAGCCTTATTATAACTAAGACTTAAAATTCAGAAAGATAATGGTAGAATCTGAGCTCACTGAGAATGGATAATTTAAAAAAGGATAGGGGATGAGTAAAGATATGCCTTGCACTACTTCACAGTAATACCTAGCTATAGCACTTTGGACAGTAATAGTATGAAAATATTGCTAAAATTGAAGAAGGGGGATCTTAACAGATCTGTCTTCTTCTAAGTTGGGATATCCCTAGTATATTCAAAAATTAAGTATCCGAATCTCACCATCTTACTCATTGCCCTCAGTTCAGCTTGAGTTTTAAGTAGACCATAACTTGAATGACTCAGACATGAAAATAGAAGAAATTCTCAAGCAAAATAATTTCCAGGCTTACCATTTATAGTGGATAAACAAATTTATAGAAGTTGAGAGCTGATCATGTAGGAAAAATTACTCTAGAAGACACAAATAGAATTTTATATATTTTTAAAATTGAACTTGGAAAAATTGGTTGCTCACGCTTCATATTCAAAATGGTTATTAATAAATCATTGAGAAATATTGTCCTTGCAATATATCATTCTGTAGTGTTCAAATGATGTGGTACAAAGCAATTATTGCATTTTCTTCAGCCATTGTTGTCATTTATTCTAACATTTTCCCTCATCTCTAATGTTTTCCTCAGGCTGGTGATTCAGTATTGTCAAGGAGGATATATTCCACTCCTAGCAACATCTGCTACTCTGATCACTGGATTTAGATAATCTTTTTAAAATTATTTTTTAAAATTATGGATTTCTTTCATATGCATTGTTCCACACTGGATCAGCTCAGAAAGAGCTGGTCACTTAAAATTTCCTGGGAGATCAAAGCCAAAATCTAGGTCATTTTCTGAGCATATATTTTAAAAATAGAGAAAGCTAAAAAAGATCAGAATCAGAAAAAAAACTCTACCACAAAGCATTATTTTATATATATAATAAAAGTTCCCGTCTCTTATGTATACAGAACTTTTCCTTCATTTCTCTCTCTTGTACTCTCTCTCTTTCCCCAGCTATGTGTGTACATATATACACACATATATAATATATATACAAATATATATACACACACATATATATACAGACATACAATACACACATATATACACACATATACATACACACATATGTACAGATATATATACACCCATAAACACAGATGTATACACACATACATATATACATACAGATATATATACACACACATATGCACATATATATGGATAAAATATAAAACCTGTGTTTTTTTCCCACTTATGATGCAAGAAGTTCATGCTTTCAAATATAACTTTCTGTGCATTAATCTACTATAACAGAAAATGTGTCTGAATAATAAATATGACTGTGATATTCTTACTCATGTGTGTGTATGTGTGTGTGTCTTACAGTAGACCAATTATAATTTAAGAATTTGTTTATAAGTAAGTCACAAGACAAAGTGCGTTTAGAAAAACAGTAGGTTTGAAATGTATTTTCTCCTTTTACTCATTGCACAGACTTTTCATATATCTGGTGTAGCAGTCACTTCTTCCAATTTTTTAAAATTACTTTTATGGGGGAGAATTTTTTCTTGAAGATGTATATGTATTATTGGTTGAGTAGGATACTTTGGCTTTGATTTTGTGTACTTATTGTAGTGTGATTTTTATATGATTTCTTTAGCAGCACACAAGGTCAGAGGTATCTGTGATTTCCTTGGTGGCTTAGACTACGGTTATTAGTTGAGTTTGTGGTGAAGTTTTGCTTGGGACTTTGATGCCACCTGAGCTTCTTTTCATGCTCTAGTGGTGGCTGCAGTGGGTTCATTGTGACTACTTTTAGGACCCAGAGCAGCTTACGCTAACACTAGTGTTAGTGGGTCCTAGAGGGTCGATTCTTGGGTCTCCAGATGGCTTGTTCAGAACCTGGTAGGGGGAGCAGTAGGCCAGCTCTACGGGTCTTATCTAAATACCTGTAATTTAGATGTGAGTGAGACTCACAGTGTGATTCATCCTGAGGCCAATTCTTCTCTAGCTGTGAACCTGTGAAACCAAAGAAATTATGTACTTCCAAACTACAGTAGTAGTTCAGACATAAGATGGATATTCCCAATCTGAAAGGGAAAAGTAGGAAAAAAGAAAGCAGGGACAAGTCCTGAGCAGATCAAAAACTCAAAAGACATTTCCAAAAGAGCAAAAGACATTCTATAATAAAGACATCTGCACCCGAATGTTTGTGGCAGCATAATTCACTATTGCAAGGATGTGGAAACAACCCAGTGCCCGTAAATTCATGAGTGGATTATTAAAATTTGGTATATGTTTACAATGGAATATTACTTAATTATAAGAAATGACAGTGAGCTACCATATCTTATATTTTCCTGCATTGAGTTTGAGCCCATTATCTGGAGTGAGGTGACACAAGATCGGGAGAATTGGCTCCACATGCCCTCGCTATAAAATTGGTACTGACTGATTAACGCTATGGTGCTCACATGGTGGTGGTGTTCACCAGGGATTAGGGAGATGGGAGTGTAGACTCATAACTGAGAGATGCAGTGGGCATTGTAGAGGGGAAGGGCATGCCTCTAACCCTTGCTAGGGAGAGGCAAAGATATAAAATGTAACCAAAATGTTTGAACTCTCATAATTTCCTGAAATAAAGAAAAAGACATTCTATAAAAAAAAAAAAGACATCTGCAGTCTAATGTTTATAGCTGCACAATTTACAATTGCAAAGATGTGGAAACAACCCATTGCCCATCAATACATGAGTGAATTAATAAAATGTGATATATGTATACCATG
>CAUYRT010079106.1:0-45918 GCA_963574885.1 Lepilemur ruficaudatus
CCTCAAACTCCTGGGCTCAAGCAATCCTTCTGCCTCAGCCTCCCGAGTAGCTGGGACTACAGGCATGCACCACCATGCCCAGCTAATTTTTTACATATATTTTTAGTTGGCCAATTAATTTCTTTCTATTTATAGTAGAGACGGGGGGGGGGTCTCGCTCTTGCTCAGGCTGGTCTCGAACTCCCGACCTTGAGCTATCCACCCGCCTCGGCCTCCCAGAGTGCTAGGATTACAGGCGTGAGCCACCGCGCCCGGCCCAAGGATGAGGTTTTGAACCAGCAACACAGTGAACAAAGCATGTGCCGCACCTGGGCGCCCGGTGGGTTCCTGCTCTCCCAGCCGGTTTCTCCTCCGCTGCAGACCCCACGTCTGCTGTCAACAGTGAAGCCAAAGCAAGTTAGTTTAGAGTGTAGGAGTTATTTACCATTCTAGTGGAGTTCAGGTGGAGTTGTTATTTATCATTCAGGTGGAGTTATTTATCGTTCCAGTCGGAGGGTGTCGGCCTTTGCTTGTGGATCTTGCTCAGAGGTCTCCTGGTTGAGGCTGGAAGGCAGTGGCCGGAGTGGTGGCACAGTGACACGCTCCTGACGCGAATCCAGGCTGCGCCAGCCCTGCGGCCATGGGCTGGGGCTCTGGAAGTTTGCCCGTAGAGGCTCCCAGGCTGGCCCACGACATCTGTTTCACGCACAGCAGCACACCTTACATGGGGACCCTGCGAGTGACACAGGGGCAAGAGACAGAAGGCGAGAGAAGTTTCCAACCCTGTTCCTAATGCAACAATGAAGAAAGACCCTTCTTTTTAAAAAATTGACAGCATTTTATTTTGGGGAAAACATTGAATTTATCTAAACCTAGAAGGAATGCTATGATGGGCAACCACATACCCTTCACCTGGATTCACCAAAGTGAATGCTTTCCCACCTGGACCCCTCTTTCTCTCCTGTTTTTTTATTTTTTATTTTTTTTTTCACCTCACTTTTCTGCTATCTATGTTTTTTTTTTTTAACTGACCCATTTTAAAGCACTTTGCAAACATTTAAAATTTCATCCCTAAACCCTTCATCATGTCTCCTTAAGGTTAAGGGTAAGTCCTGCAAAACCACAATACCACTATCTTACCCGCTTTCATTTTGATACAATCATTTTATATGCTATTCAGTCCACATTAAAATCTCTCCAGTTATCCCAATAATGTCCTTTAAAGGTTTCTTTGTTGTTTGTTTGTTTTTGAGACAAAGTCTCACTCTGTCACCTGGGTTAGAGTGCCACGGTGTCAGCCTAGCTCACAGCAAGAGGTTTTTCTTTTAAATGCAAGATCTACTCAAAGATTAAGTCTTGCATTTCGTTGTCCTGGGAAGTCAAACTGCGTTGGACCAGGGCTACGCCGCTAGAACTTGCACAGGCCACGCACGCAGCATCTGGTTCAATCCTCAGAACAGTCCCGTGGGCGCCACTGCCCACATTTTAGAGAGAGAGGTGGTGTCCGTGCCAGAGAGCTGCGCTGCCATCACCGGGGTTTGGTAGATAAGAAAAGCGAGTTAGGGGACCTGCACCATCTTGCCCGGGTCCTCAATTTGGGAGAGAGGCAGAGCTGGGATTGGAACCCAAGCCCGGCTGATTCTGAGCGCCCGGGAGGGCGGGGGGACCCCCATCACGCAGAGGCTGCCGAACAGCAGCACCGTTGCATGGAGGGACTCGGCCAAGCGGTCTGAGTGCAGCAGGCTGAGTGCAGGGGGGGCGCAGGCGGGCGCCAGAGCACGTGCGGCACCTGGGCGCCCCGCGGGTTCCTGCTCTCCCAGCCAGTTTCTCCTCCGATGCGGACCCCACGTCTGCTGTGAACCGCACCGAGCAACGTGTGCAGTGAAGAGTCTAATCGGGTCGGGAAGGGAGCCCTGGGGCTGCCAGGCGTCACAGCTTCCAAAAGAAGTGCCCTAGGGGGTGTGTATATTTTAAGATATATTTTTAAGATTACATGGCCGGGCGCGGTGGCTCACCCCTGTAATCCTAACTCTCTGGCAGGCCGAGGCAGGCGGATCCCTTGAGCTCAGGAGTTCCAGACCAGCCTGAGCAAGAGCGGGACCCCGTCTCTACTAAAAATGAAAAAATTAGCCAGGCATGGTGGCGCATGCCTGTAGTCCCAGCTACTCGGGAGGCTGAGGCAGAAGGATCGCTTGAGCCCAGGAGTTTGAGGTTGCTGTGAGTTAGGGTGACGCCGCAGCACTCTAGCTGGGGCAACAGAGTGAGATTCTGTCTCAAAAATAAATAAATAAATAAATAAAATTACAGAACAGGACATGTGCTTAAAGAAAATTAGGAAAAACAAGCAAACACGCAAAATTAAGCAGAAACCTCCCCTCCCCCTGCCAGCACAACATTTCCCTTTGAGCATCAACTCGCGGCCTCCAGAGTCGCTCTCCAGGCCCACCCAGCTCGTGGGGGTTTGTTTCCATCAAGTTTTCCCAACTGAGATCTTACGTGGACGAGCCACTGGGTGATGAGGTGCTGCGGTTTTATAGGAGAATGTTATTGTTCCTAGGAGATGCCGATTAAATGACCTTAATGTGATTTCATTTTAATAACAAAACAAAGTGTACTGTTTTAAACCCCTTTGAGTCATTTGGTGATTTATATTTTCCATTACGGAAAATCTTCATCTGACCTAAAACAAGGTTTTATTTTCTCAGTGACCCCAAACGTGCCCTTGAACGTGCACGCCGGTGTTCAATATGGGCCGTGCGTCCCCTCCGACCATTATGTCCTGGAGGTTCCGATGTGCCCCTCTTCTGTGACAGGGATCCGCTGCGGAGACTGCGAGGATGTCCTGCCCTCTGGATTTGTCTCTCGCTGCCTCTTCATGTCGTTCAGTTTATTCCCCGAGTCCCTGTGTTTCCTCCAAACTGGAAATTGCAGTGTGGGGAGCATCGCACGTGTCCACTTGCCAGGGCCGTGGTTTGCCCACGAATCTGCTCTAAGGCTCTGGGTGTGCGGTGAGAGCGGTCTGGGTGGAAACAGCATGTGAGGCAGCAGGCGGTTAGCAGGTTGCCCTCCCTGCAAGGGTGAGCACCCGCCAATCCAGGATCTGAAGGGACACAAAGGCTGAGCCAGGGGAACTTGGCCTGCTGCCTGCAGGGGCTGGGACACCTTCCTCCTGCACAGGAGTTTGACCGCAGGCTCGCCTTGTTCGCAGGCCTGCGGACCCAGATGGGAACTACACCCCCGGCACCCCCGGGCCTCCCGCTCGCCCTCTGAGACCTTGGGCCTTCTCGGCCTCCGTAACTGTGTGAGCCAATTTCTTGTAATAAATCTCTCTCTCTCTCTGGTATATGTATGTGTGTGTGTATATATACACATGAACCTATTGGCTCTGTTTATATTTTATATGTAAATATATACAACATATATAGGCGATTACATACATTTCCTACTGGTTTTGTTTCTCTGGGGAGCCCTAAGCAATACACAAAGCAAGGCTGCCTGGTGCCTGCGATTCGAATTTCCAGCGATACCAACGTGCATCAGGTAAGAAGAGGCTGTCTCTCCCTGTCCCTTTCCCGACCTTGCCCCTGAGATGAGGACGCTTGCTGGCTGAGAGCTCCTCCCGCCAGACCTTCTTCTCTGCTTGGACAGATGTGCAGCTTTCTCTATGTGTGGGTGTTTGCTTTTGTTTTTGCAAAAAATGGATCGATACAAAGGCTATTTTTCTTTTAATAAATTTAACCATGTCTGTTGGCCATCTGCCTGTGTTGCTACCTGGAGAGGGAACCCCGCACCACAGCCCAGGCCAGCAGCCAAGGCGGGGACAGGAGACCCTCCCCAGACGGTCGTGGGGGGAGACCCCTGCCTGCCCCCAACACCAGGCAGTGGGCTGGGGGCAGAGGGACATGTGGTTAGTTGGATATGGCCACAAATTATTAAATAATGTCGATCTCAGGATGTTTCTTGACAACAAAAGTGCCTGGGAGTTTATGGAGTTGAGCTCTGACACCACGGGCTCATCACGTGTGTTGTGAGCAACAGCACCTGGAGGCCAGCAGGGACCTGGCCCCCTTTTGCTGGTGTGGGGTGCAGCTCCGAGAGGCCGGGGCACACAGGCAGGGCACGCGCACACGGGGGTGCTGCTATGGGCTGAACTGTGCTCCCAAGAATCCACATGTTGAACTCCCAGGCCCCAGCGGGATGGCGTTGCAGACAGGGCCTCTGGGAGGCGGTTAGGGTCAGATGAGGTCATGAGGGTGGGACCCTCAGGACAGATCAGTGCCCTCATGGGAAGAGCCACCAGAGAGCTACTTCCTCTCTCTCCCAGCCCTCTGAGGACACAGCGAGAAGCCGGGATCTTGGACTTCCCAGCCTCCAGCAATGAAAGAAATAAAACCCTGTTGTTTGGGCACCCAGCCTATGGCATTTGTTATGGCAGCCCAGCCCAGACAGGTAGACAGTAGGGGAAGGAGCTCCTGTCCATTCTTCTTTGGGCATTTGAACCCCCTGAGGCCTGGCCCCTGGCCCCAGGCCCTGCATGGTCAGTGACGCTGCTCTGGGCCTGGGCTGTGCAGCTTGTGCCCCCAGAGCCTCTGCGTTTCTGGAAAACATCCTTCCCTTCCCGTGATTAAGTAGAAACCTGCCTTCCTGAGCTCCCCGGGCCTAGGGCCTGGCTCTGGCCTTGCAGAACCCTTGGGAGCTGTCCCCTTTCTGCTCTCAATTGCTGTCCTTCAGCTGTTTCCTGCGTGTCAGGGGTGGGTTTCTTGCCACGTGTCCCTTCCCTGGACACCCTGTGGGTCGCACCCTCCCCAGGAGTGCACTGTCTCTCTGGGGAGCAGAGCGTCTCTCTTGTCCTTGATAGCAAAGCTCTGTCACTACAACCTGCAATCACCTTAGCCTTTGCTGACTAGAGACCGCACTCCTCTTGTGCGTGAGCTGCCACTCAGCCTTGCCTGGGGAGCTTGGGGAACTGAAAGGCAAACTCCCTGGGAAAGATAACATCTCACTTGGTGCACTTTGGCTCCTCTCTCAGCCCCCAATTCCCTCTCCTACTGCAGCTGGAGCGATCTTCCAAAACCCAACCCCGTGGCTGCTCAAAACCCTCCCGTGGCTCCTGCTGCTCTCGGGACGGAGCTCAGACCTCCCGTCCAGCCCTGCCTTCCTTGCTAACCTTGCCCCGGCTCACCCCGCTCCCCGTCCTGTGCTCCTAGGTGCAGGACCTTCGCACACTCTGTTCCCTGTCGTGGAATGCTTTTCCCTCTGGAGCTCCTTTAGCTCTGGCTCTCTGATATATTTTTCTCTGACTGCTTAAGTCACCAAAACCAGCTGGTCCTCGGTTACAGCTTCAGTCTCTGGACGCTTCAAGGGTTGGAAAGACCCCTCAGAACAAGAGGACCCCCCCTTCCCACACTGGTCCCCACTCCCGACTGTGAGCTCCAGGGAAGGCCCTGGCAGCAACCGCCCTGTCTTGCTTGCCACTATGTCCCTAGTACCTAGGACAGGCCTGGCACAGAGTTGGCATTCAGCGAATGAATGAATGAACAAATGGATGCTGGTAGGAATGTTAAATTGATAAAACCTCGTTGACCATGTGAATCTAAGGTCTTAAAGACAAAGGCTTACACTTTAATCCAGAAATTCCACTTACGAATGCACAAGATGTTCATCTCAGCATTGTTTATCCTGGGGAATGCAATGGGAGCAACGTTAATATCCAAAAATTGGTTAAGCACAAAACTGAAATTTTTTTTTGAGACACGGTCTTGAGACACGGTCTTGCTCTGTCACCCAGGCTGGAGTGCAGTGGTGTCATCATAGCTCCCTGAAGCCTCCAACTCCTGAGCTCAAGTGATCCTCCCACCTCAGCCTCCTGGGTAGCTGGGACCACAGGTGCAGCCACCCCGAAGCCTGGCCAGGAGTTCTTGATCTTTTCGCCCAAGCCAGTGTTGCTTCCAGGCTTCCCACGGTGGCACCTCAGCTGTTCAAGACACAGATCTAGGCACTGAGATTTTGTTTTATTTTTTTATTGAGGTACAGTTTACCTGCAGTAAAATGCACAAGTCTTAGGTCCACATCTCAATGAATTTTTTACCCATGTAGACGAATTTGAAACTACCACCCAGATGGAGACACAGTCCTTTCTCTGCACCCAGAAAGTTCCCTCACGTCCTACCCCAGCCAATGCCCTTCCTCAGCCTGGAGGTCACCACGCTTCTGCCCACGTTATGTTTTCTCCCTCCCCGGCTCTAACACCTCCTGGCCAGTCTGTCCCGAGGCCTGTCGGTCCCCCGTTGCGTACCTTTCTCTCTCTGTCACCATTCATCTGGGTGACAGCACCCACCTCCACCTTGTCCCCTCTCCTTCTCTGGCTCCCCTGTGCCCCCCCTCCCTTCAGCAGCCAGAGGCCAGATCCCGTCACTGCCCTGCCTGCTGGTGCCCTCAGGAAAGTGTCACCTCCCCCAGTGCTCGGCTAATCATCATCTTGCCTGGGCGGGGTCCTTACCGTGCTGAGCACCTGCGTGCATCATCCTGAGGGGGCCGGCCCACAGCACAGATGAGGGGACGGGGAAGTGTGGGAGTCACCCGGCCATGGTGGCCAAGGCAGTGCGCAGTGGAGCTGGGACGCACCCACGGGCTGTCTGACTCCTGAACCCGGCTTTGAACCGCTCGGCCGCCTCTTCATGAATGGATGAATGAACGAAGGCGTGAACACGTGATCTAGCGCCAGGCTTTCTTTTTCAGAAATACGGCTCATCTTTCGAAAAACCATACGTCCCCATCACTAGCCGATGGAATTTGGTTATGAGGTCACTTTCTGGTCGGAGAAGAGGAAAAGGGAGGGAGACGGGAGGGGCAGAGGAGAGGGGAGAAGGGCGCTCCGCGGGGCCAGCGGCTCGGGCAGGGGTGTCTCTGGACGGAGCTTTCCTTCACTGTGGCAATTTCCTGAGGACTGGCCGTGACCCGCGCAGAGGAGGGGGCCCCCCAGGGCCTGCGGTTTGGGTGAGGAAAGCAGTTGCATAAAAGTGGAGTGCCTAGCCGCAGCCCCTGCCTGAGTCACGTCTAGGAGAGGGAGGAGAAAGTGAGAGCCCGAGCCCCTCGGATTTCAGCCTGGCCAAGGCCTCCCGAGTGACGTCACCAAGGTCATTGCCCGATGAGCTCAGGCGGAGGTGCCGGGGACAGGGTAAGAGGTGGGGTGGGGTGAGGCTGGCGCAGAGGACTCCCTGCCTCGTCGGAGACTGTCGGGGAGAGGGCCACGCCACCCCCTCCTGGGCACCCTCTGCGGGTGCCCCACTCTCATGGCTGTTCTTCAGGGGCGTGCCCTGGCTTTCTGGTCGCAGCCCCACTCCTTTCACCTGCTCCAGGTGTGGAGCTCAATCTGTGCACAGCTGGGGAGCTGCTGATGTCTGGGCACGAAACGGCTGTCAGCCAGGAGGAAGCATTTTTTTCCTGCTAGGATCATGTTGTGCAATTCAGAGGCCAATCCCATGGTGTCCCTGGGGGCTGGGTGGGTCGAGGATGATGACATCGGAGGGTCAGGGCCTCCCGGGACTGTCAAGCTTGGCTGCTTTGGTCCCTGGCTGCAGTTTGTGCCTGGGGCAGGGGTGGGGAGGGACGGCAAGAGACATATCTGGTCCCTTCCAGGCTCTAACCTCAGGATCTTCAAGGATAATATTCCCCAGCCCTGTGCTCTGGTCTGAGCAGTCAATTATAGCGCACGTGCTCCTTAATCGTGGCTCCGAGATAGCTTAGATTGGAAACTGAGGCTCTGGGTGAGGTCGGAGCACCCACGCTGGGCCCAGCCTGAGGGATCAGCCAGCCAGCTAGCATAACTCCTTGTCTGTCTGTCTGTCCATCCATTTATCTCCCTGTATCTCTATCTCACTGTGGTTCAGAACAGATATTGGTTGAGTCATGTCACTGCTTTGAACTTCAATTCTTCGTCTCTAAGAAGGGATAACAGTAGACCCACCTCCTAGGATTGCCACCAGAGGACAACGAGACAATCTCTCTCCAGCACCGGGCAGTGTCTGGCAGGTGGAGTTGGCCGGTATCTTCATCAATGTTGTTATGTAATAATTATCATCATTAGTTTTATGGGCCAGCTTGTGTCTCCAGCCCGAGCTGAAACTCTGTCCCCCGGCCACCCTGTCCCGGAGGTCAGAGCCTGTTCCCTTCGGCCAGGTCTCGGGCTTGGCTGAAGTCACTCTGTGCCTGCTCTGGCCCTCCCCAGAGTGCTGCTGGACTCTTCTGGCAGCTGCTGCCAGCAACATGCTTAACAGTGACACACCCACAGCCCCGGGGACCGCTGAGGGTCCACGTGGCCAGAATGGTTCCTGGAACCGGCCTGGCGGGAAACACACAGTGAGGAGGGTGCGCTGGCGGCCAGGAACTGCTCAGGGTCAATCCTGCGCTCTCTGTGCCTGGAGGACCAGGGACTCGGGCCAGGTGAGAGCAGGGGCTGTCACGGTGGTGCAGTTTGGGTGTGGGGGAGACAGGGAAGCAGCGAGGGGCTTGCACCAAAAATGTCTTTCCCTGGGGTCCCTAGAGGGCAAGTGAGACCTCAAGTGGCCTTGGCAGGGGTGGGCTGGGGATTCAGCTTCTGGTGGACCCGAGCGTCTGACAGAGCAGGTGGCAGAGCCGTGCCCACTGGGTCTGGTTTGTGGCAGTTGGTTGGTTTAGTGGCTGTAGCTGGGGCAGAGGCACACGAGGACCCTGGATGAAGCTGTTCACAGTGAGGATGCCGGGACCCACAGGAGCCAGGTGAGGACCTCAGGGCTGGTCAGGAGCCAAAGAGGATTTCCTGGGGGCTTTTTGTGGTCGCTGGGTGCACTCATTGTCCGGGTCGAGCCCCCGGCCCCAGCTCAGCCTCCTGGGCTCCCGCACAATCTCTGTCCCCCTCTCCCCGGCATCTGCAGTTCACACCTGGGGAGGACCTGTCTGGCTGCTGATGTCATTGGCTGTTGCTAGCCTTGCCATCGGCTGCCGCGGTCAGGTGTCGCCGCGGTCAGGTGTCCCCGCTGCCCAGTCAGCTATGGCCATGGTGGCGGGACCTGGGTGGGGAACACGCAGCCCAAGCTGGGGAATTGCCGGGGGCTGCTTCTTTGGAGGAGACGCGTCCACCTGTGTGGGGCGGGGCACCCCTTACAGGGGCCCAGGCAGGGGTGGCATGCTGGGCCTTGTCCCGTACACCCTCTGGCTTACAACCAGCCAACCAGGCTCCTGGGGACTCACCAAAACCCCCTTCCCCGTTGTGCTTCTCCCCTCCCCTGGTGCACGCCTGTCTCTGTGATGGTTCTTATCCCGTCATGGGGAAATTCCTTCCTTGCCCGTCTCTCCTGTCGTTGGACTGATAGTTGGTGGAGGGCGGACAGCAGTCCCCAGCCACGGCCTGGATCAGGGCTTGCTGGCTGTGTGCCGCCCCGCAGCTGTGGGGAAGGGGCGCTACGGTCGCCATGTGCGCGGGGCAGGGCTTGTGCAATCCCACTGAACCCCTCCTCCACCGGGCTGCGCTGGCGTGGCTGCGGCTGACCCTGGTGTGCCAGCCCTGACTTGAGACTGAGAGTCAGTCTGTGGATGAGTTAACTTCCTTGTGCGTCTAAAGTGGCTGCTGTGTATTTGTTGAGTGTCCCAGAGTAAACACTGTTGGTGCTCTCACTTCCTATCCCTTCTGGCTGGGGGGGTCTCAGTAATAGCTTGTCCTCTGCGTAGAAGCTTTGCCTCCGGAGTGACACTGGCCTGGTTGAATCTCAGGTGTTACCATACCAGGAGCAATCATGGTAGCAGTGATCGTGTACATTTAATCCCAGGCACAATCCGTGCAGCCTGGATTATCTCAGGAAGGTCCCTTATCACACCCATTCCAGAGAGGGAGAAAGTGAGGCTCAGCATGGTGTTCAGATAGGAGGCCGTGGTGATGGGCGGTAACCGGGCCCCAGCTCAGGGCTTGTCTCCTGTCTGCTCCTCGACTGGTGGGCTGTTGCAGGTGGTTATTTGGCCTCTCCAGGACTCAGTTTCTCCTTCTCCACATGTGGGATAAGTAGATTTAATGCATGAAGTGGTCACAGAGAATAAGCACTTTTCAAACTGTAAAACTCGAGCCCCAGTTTGGCATCATTATCTCAGATGGGAAGAGGAATGTTAGCTGTTCTCCAGCATTCAATCGGGGTTTGCAGACTTGACCTTTGAGAGCAGCTTGTTCAAACTCGGCACATGATTTAGCCACCTGTCTCAAGGGCAGCGCAACATCTTGTTTTGTTTTGTTTTGGTTTTGAGATGGGGTCTCACTATGTTGCCCAGGCTGGAGTGCCAGTGGCTGTTCACAGGTGCAGTCATGGAGCACTGCAGCCGCGAACCCCTGAACTCAAGGGATCTCTTGCCTCAGCCTCCTGAGTAGCTGGGACCACACGTGCAGGACACCACTCCTGGACACCGCTTCAACTTCTTGGTTCACAGGTCTTGGAGGCTGGACCAACAGGCACGTGCTTCATTTGAGATTCCAGCTACGTCTGTGATCTTTGTACCGTGTTTCTTAAAAAAATGGAAAACCAGACAGGCATATGAGTAAATCCTAGAACACTATTGCACAATGAAAAGTAAGTGACATTAGCCCATCTCTTTGTATAGGACTGTGCCGTCCAGCACGGCAGTCGGAGGTAGTCAGGTAGTCACTAAGCACATGACAAATTGAGTCCCATTGACATGTTCTGTGGGTGTAAAGTTCATACTGGATTTCGAGACCTAATGTAGAAAAACTATAAAATATCTCATTAATAATTTTAAAATATTGCTTAAATGTTAAAATGACAATATACAGACGTTGGTAAAAGTTCTTTTTTCTTCTGCTACTCACAACACGTCTGACAGCAACTGTGTGGGTTTTCCACACCAAGCAATTGTGACGCTAACCTCAAAGTCAGCACAGACCCTGCAGGCTACGGGCGCAGACCCAGAGGACTGTCCCCCACGTCTGGTGCCAGCCACAAGTCCACATTGTCACCTGTGCTTCTGACCAACTGGCTATAAACCAGAGGTTCTTATGGTACCCTCCTCGGGGTTAGGAGTGGGGAGGAGTGTTACGCTCCAGAAGAACGATTAGTATCTGGGTCTTCTAATTTATACAGATGGCAATGTGGGGACGTGCGTGGGAATGGGTACTAAGGGTGTGGGTGGTGGTGGAAGGAACACAAGGTGCGATCAGGCCAAAGGTGTTGATATGGACCTGCTAGGCAGAGACTCTGCATTTAGTGTAGCAGCTCAGGGAGCTAGAAAGGGCTCTACCAGTTTGGTGCTTGGTTAGCCCAAACATGGACCTAGAGGTGGCCCATTGTGATCAAACTGGAAATGTCAGACATGCCTTGATTAAATGTAGAAGAAGGAGGCCGGGTGCGGTGGCTCATGCCTGTAATCCTAGCACTCTGGGAGGCACAGGCAGGAGGATTGCTTGAGGCCAGGAGTTCGAGACCAGCCTGAGCAAGAGTGAGACTCCATCTACACTAAAAACAGAAAAATTACCTGGTCGTCATGGCGCACTCCTTTAGTCCCAGCTACTCGGGAGGCTGAGGCGGGAGGATCACTTGAGCCCAGGACTTTGAGGTTGCTGTGAGCTATGATGACACCACTGCACTCTACCCAGGGTGACAGACCAAGACTCTGTCTCAAAAACAAACAAACAAATAAAATAAAATAAAATAAAGTAGAGGAAGGAATTCGAAGGCTTAGGGAGATTAGAATGCTAGAGTGGACTTGTGTAGGACCCACTAGCTGATCACGCCACTGCACTCCAGCCTGGGCCACAGAGCGAAAAAAAAAGTCCTGCTCACCCACACTGGGAGTGTCCAGAAGACACACCTTTTACCGATACTGTGAGGAGTAAATTCGTCAGGGGGACCCAGACACCCTTGGTCACTCTGTGAGCACTCTTCTCTGCAGGCCAGACCTCACGTGGGAACCGCAGTCCCTGAACTGGGAGACCTAATGCAATGACAGCGACTGGACCCCAGAGGCCAGCTGGTGGCCCTCCACTGAAGGCAAGGCGGGTGTGACCACTGCGCTGGACGGCAGAGTCAAGCAGCAACCAGAATGGCCTGACTTGCACAGACTGTGGCGTTGGTTAATTGATCACTAGTTCCTAGAAGTGAAAACGGACAGGAAGCCTACGGAATTCTTACTTGATCCATATGGGCAGAAAAGTTATAAACAAAATGAACACAAGTTCAACCTGAATCATAAAAACAGAGTCTTGGCCCCTCAATTGATTCTCGGACTTGAGACATTTATAGACCCAGAACCCCTTAAATGAACAAGAGGCTGGGTCCCCTTGAGGAAGGACCCCAGTACGCTATTGACAATTCATACTGCTCATCTTTCTCCCAGCTGTCCCCAAAGGGCTTAAACTCGGGCAACTGCACATTAGAGAAAGGAAATAATCAGACCTTGCAGGGGCTACTGGACACTGGCTCTGAACTCACATCAACACCAGGAGACCTCACGCGTCACTGTGGGCCAGGTGTGGTGGCTCACACCTGTAATCCCAGCACTTTGGGAGGTTGAGGTGGGAGGATCACTGAAGGCCAGGAGTTTGAGACCAGCCTGAGTGAGACCCTGTCTCTACAAAAATATAGAAAAATTAGCCAGGTGTGGCGGTGTATGCCTGTAGTTCCAGCTACTCGGGAGACTGTCTCAAAGAAAAAAATAACAAACAAAAAACATCACTGTGGCCCTCCCATCAGAGCAAGGGCTTATGAGGGTCAGGTGATCAGTGGAGCTTTAGCTGAGGTCCTGCTCACAGTGGGTCCAGTGGGTCTCTGACCCCATCTGTCATTATTTCCCCGGTTCCAAATGTAAGGTTGGGATAGACACGGTTAGCAGCTGGCAAATCCCCACACTGGTTTCCTGAGCTGTGGAGTGACAGCCGTTACCCCCTTACCGTGGGAAAGACGACGTGGAAGCCATCGGAACCTCCTCTCCCTAGGACAGTAGTAAATCAAAAGCAACACTGTATTCCTGATGGGACTGCTGAGATTAGTGCCACACCACCAAGGACCCAAAAGATGCAGTGCCGGAGATTCCTGCCACATCCCCACTCACCTTTTCTGTCCGTCCTGTTAAGAAGACAGATGGATCCTGGACGTGACAGTGGATTATCATAGATTTAACCAGGTGGTGACTCCAACTGCAGCTGCTGCGCCAGCTGTGGCTTCACTGCTGGAGCAAATGGATACATCCCCGGCACCTGGAATGCAGCTGTTGATCTGGCAAATGCCTTTTCCCCGTCCCTGTCCGTAAGGCCCCCAGAAGCAGTTTGCTCTCAGCTGGCAAGGCCAGCAGCGCACCCCCACTGCCCGACCTCAGCTCTCCAGCCCTGGGTCACAGTGTGGTCTGCAGGCTTTGACTGCCTTGCTCCCGGCAAGGCGCCGCCCTGGTCCGCTGCGTCACGCTGGCTGACTTAGGGAGCAAGACGTAGCAACTACCCCAGAGTCATTGGTGAGACGTGTGTGTCAAAGTTGGGACCAAATCTGACTAAAATTCAGAGGCCTTATACCTCAGTGACATTTCTAGGGGTCCAGCAGTGTGGGTGTGTCAAGATATTCTTTCTAAGGTGTAGGACAAGTGATTGCTCCTGACCTGTCCTGCAGCCAAGAAAGAGACACAGTGCCTCGTGGGCCTGCCTCTCTGCATGGCGGAGGGAACATAGTCCTCATGGGGTGTGTCCCTCCCGCCTGTTCACCAAGGGATCTGAAAAGCTGCTCGTTTGGGATGGGGTCCAGAACAGGGCCTTAGTAAGACTGAGCACTTAACCAAGGGCCACCAAATTACCCTGTGACCTGAGCTGCCCATCATGAGCTGGGTGTTGTCTGCCCAGCAAGCCGCACAGATGGCGGCACAGCCCCACCGAATCCTCGAGCGGAAGTGGGGTAGACACGACTGGGCCCAAGCAGGACCTGAAGGCACAAGTAAGTGACATGCCGTGGCCCAAAGGCCCCTAGTCCCCACTTCTACTGTACTGACTTCTCTCCTCCAGCCTGTACCTATGGCCTCCTGGGGAGTCCCCTGCCACGGGATGACACAGGAAGAGATTTGGGCCGGGTTTACAGGTGGTTCTGCGCGATACCTAGGCACCATCGGAAAGTGGACAGCTGCGATCCCACGGCCCCTGTCCCGGACATCCCTGAGGACAGTGCCGACAGGGAATCCTCCCAGTGGGCGGAAATTAGAGCCGGCCACCTGGGTGAGCAGTTTGATTGGAGGGAGAAACAGCCGATGTGCGATGGTGTCCTGATTCTAGGCTGTGGCCAGTGGTTTGGCTGGATGGCTGGGGGCTTGGAGGGAACATGGCTGGAAAATTGGTGAAAAGAAAAGGTCCCATTCGGGGAGAAGTGTGTGGACAGACCTCTCCGGATAGGAAAAAGGAGGGGTGGTATTTGTGTGCCGTGTGAATGCTCACCCACGGGCGACCTCAGCAGAGGAGAGTTTTAGTAATCAAGTGACAAGGTAACTTGTTCTGTGGATACCAGTGAGCCTCTTTTCCAGCCACCCTGTCATCGTTCAATGGACTCATGGGCAAAGTGGCCACGGCGGCAGGGGTGGAGATTATGCTTGCGTTTAGCAACACGGACTCCCCTTCACCAAGGCCGACCTGATTACGGCCATTGCCGAATGCCTGATCTCACAGTAACGGAGACCGACGCTGAGCCCCCGATGTGGCACCACTCCCCAGGGTGATGGGCAGCTACCTGGCGGCAGGTTGATTACACTGGACTGCTTCCGTCTCGGAAGAGACAGTGCTTGGTTCTTACTGGGACAGACACTTACTGTGGGGGTGGGTGTGCCTTCCCCGCATGCGATGCCTCTGCCAAAACTACCGCCCGTGGGCTTACAGAATGCCACCGTCATGGTAGTCCACACAGCGCTGCTTCTGAGCTGGGAATCCGCCTCACAGCAGAGAAAGCACATCAATGGCCGGTGCTCACGGGACTCACTGGTCTTACCGTGTTCCCACCGTCCTGAAGCCGCTGGCTTGATGGAACAGGGGAAGGGTGTTTTGGAGACTTAATCACAAAAATATTTTTGTACAGCCATACAATCTATTTGTGTTTAACCTTTCTTGCAAAAGGGTCAAAAAGTTAAAAAAAATTTGAGAAGTTTATAAAGTAAAAAAGTTATAGTCAGGTAAGGTTAATTTATTATTGAAGAAATAAAAAGTTTTTAAACAAATTTGGTGTAGCCTAAGTGTACAGCGTTCATAACGCCTCCATTGATGTCCTGGGCCTGCGCATTGACTCGCCACTCACCTCCTGACCCGCCCAGAGCAGCTTCCAGTCCTGCCAGCTCCGTGCATGGCACGTGCACCGTTTCTTATCTTTTACACCGTGTTTTTATTGTACCTTTTTTATGTTTAGAGACACAGGTGCTTACCATCGTGTTACAGTTGCCTGCAGTATTCAGTACAGTAACACGCTGCACCGGTCTGTAGCCTAGGAGCGATGGGCCACACCATGTAGCCTAGCCCAGATGTGTAGGAGGCCGCCCCACCGAGGCTGTGTGAGTGTGTCTGTGATGTTTGCACGACAGTAATATAGGAGATCTGTTGGTTCTGCTTCTCTGGAGAGCCCTGCCTCATACAGACCCTATTTCCAAGTACAGTCACAATCACAGGTACCAGGGGCTAGGACCTGGACACATCTTCTGTGGGGACACACACAGCTTGCTGCAAGTGTATTACCTGGAGCTTTGGTGAGGGCTGACTGCAAAGGAGCTCAGAGCGGGCTCTGCGACTGCGAGGCTCTGGGTTCGAGTCCCGCCCTGGGTCACTGCACTGCTGCCGCGTGTTCCCTCTGAACCTCTCCGAGAGCTGGCGGTGACATTGCTGTGAGCATCGACCCCAAGTGGTGACTGTGAGACCACTTATCAGCTATGTGCCTGGGTACATTACTGTCCTGCCCCGTGCCTCAGATTTCTCGTCTGCAAAATGGGAACAATAATGTTACCTAACTCATTCAGCTGACATGAAACTTAAGTAAGTTCAGATTTCCCAGGCACGTGGTACGCATTATATAAGTGTTGTTTTACAAAAGTATTGCACGTTGCTTGGCTCAGGGGAAGTTCTAAAAATGGTAGTTGCTGCTATTACTCATGTTGCCATTCGCAATGAAGTGTTTGGCGTTCATTAGGTAAGACAGAGATAACGAAAGGCCCTGTCAAGCTCTGGTGTGTCCTTAGCTCTCTCCGATGTTATCCTTGTGTGGGTTTTGATTAGGGTGTGCCTATCTCGCTCGCTCTGTGTTGAGTCACCCTGTGCTCGGAGTCAGGGCCAGCTTTGTGCAGTCACACAGGGCCCCCTGCTTGGATTAAAGTTTTACTGTCCCCATCTTGAAATTCTTAATAGTTTTCAGACAAGGGACTTTGCATTTTCATTTTGTGCTGGGCTCCGAAAATTTCGTGGCCCGACCTCTCAGAGTCACAATTCTTCTTGTGCTTAAAGCGGTGGGGGCCTCTGGCAAAGGATGGTGGCCCCTCTGTAGCACGTGAGGTATGGTCCCTCTCAGAGGGATCTTTACAAACTGGAAAGATCTGGGGGTCACGGGGGTTGGAAAACGTGCGATCCAAGGGTGAGCTGATGGGGCGGCAGTTGTTTTGCCTGGAGGACGAGGTTTAGGGTGGACCCGATGGTGTCCTCCAATTTCTGAAGGGCGATGGGGAGGGGAAGGGAGTGTGTGTGTGTGCTCTCTGGCCCTCAGGGGAAGATCTAGCTCAGCAAAGGAAGGAATTTTGAACAAGGAGAGTTGTGCAAGAAGGGAACGGCTGGCTTGAAGTCAAACCTCAGCTCTGCCTGGGGGTTGAGAGCATGGGCTCTGGCTGGAGAGAGCTACGACTCTGTCCAGATCTGTGACCTTGGGTAAAGTCGCTTGCAGCCCTGAGCCCATGGCTCCATCTGCAAAATGGGCCTGCTAGCGCTCTACAGTAGAGCGCGATGACGCTGACGACAAATCACACAGCAGGCAAGGGGCACCCGCTCACGGGAGGGGCCTCGTAAGTGACAGCTGCTGCTGCCGTCATTGCTGTTACCATAAAGTAGTGAGCTCCTGTGCCTGGCAGAGTGAGTCGAGGGCCTTAAGAGGGACCATCAATCTCAGCATCTGGCGTATTTGGATGATTAGTGAAAAACAGTCACGTTAATACCGTCTCGTGACAAAGGCCCGGAGGCAAAGGGGTGGTGCTTCTTGTGGAGCCGAGGTTGTTTTGGGTTTGGAGGCTGCTGAAGTGGGAACGGTTCCCATCGCCCTGCGTTTGGAAACCCCAGCCAGCTGTCCCTGGAGCCAGCTCTGGCTGACCCCATCCGAGGAATGCGAACCTCCCCCGCAGGGCCTCCTAGGAAATGTATCCCTCATGTGCCTGGGAGCCGCACACCAGAGTCGCCCGTCTCCGCGGCGGCCCCCGGGGAACAGCATCCTCGCTCGGGGTGCGGTGTACACGCCAGCGTGAGACTGCGTGTGCCTGGTCCGCGCGCGGGCAGCCTGGGCGTGGGAGGCTCATGGCTCCCCCCACTCTGGAAACTCTGCCTCGAGCCCCACACAGGGTGACGGAGCTTCGCTGGAAATGCCTTGGCGGTGGTTTGTGCTGAGACAGACATTTCTCCTCTCCCTCCCCCAACCGCCTCTCCTGTCAGCTGGGTCCTGTCCCAGAGCTGCATGCAGGAAATGTTCCCTGTGTCACCACACTCTGCTAACCCGCAACGGGACGAGAGGTCCAGAGTCCGAGGAGCAGCTGCTGGGCTCCACCAGGGCAGCCACGAGTGTGTGGGTCTCTCCCAAGACGGAGAAGCGGACGCACCACGGCGGCTGCAGGGCTAGCCCGCATTCCACACACACGTTCAGGGGTCTGTCGGTCAACAGATGTTCACTAAGCTCGGACCACGCAAGGCGCTGCAGATCCAGCCGTGAGCAAGACAGGGGCCTGGCTTTTCTTTTTTCTTTTTAATATAAAACTAACCATTTTAAAGCATGCAATGCAGTGTCATTAGTACAGCCACAATAGTGGCCACCGTCACCACTATCCATCTCCAGAACTTTGTCATCGTCCCAGAGGAAACCTTACATGCATTAAGCAGTCACTCCCACTGCCCACTCTGCCACCCGCGGCAGCCAGCACTCTGCTTTCTCTCCCCGTGGATTTGCCCTTTCTGGACATTTCATATAAATGGAATCGTACAATAAGCGCCTTTCGTGTCTGGCTTCTCTCCCCTCGCGTGATGCGTCCCAGGTCCCTCCTGCCGGTTGCGTGCGGGGGTCGGGACTTCATGGCTTTCGGCGGCTGAGGCACATTCCGCGGCATGGACATCAGTCTTTTCTTGCTACAGGGCTTTCCAGCCAAGCATCTCTGCTTTTACTCGTTCCCAAGGGAACGAAAGAGCTCCCTTGTAGTTTCCTGACCTAGGACATCGGGAAGTTAGTGAGGGGATCTGACATTGCACATCCAAAGTGCTCATTTCTTGAGAGCATGCAACATACCAGGTGCTCTGGGCATGAGCTCACAGCCCCACAGCTAGAACACGGCTGCCTCTGGGACAAGAGCATCCACCTCTACCAAGGCCAGCTGTGGGATCAGGGCAAGTACAACCACCAGCCTGGGCCTCAGGCTCCATATCTCTAAAATGGGTCTATTAGTCACACCTCCCTTGAATCTGATGATGTCTGTGATTAGCTCAGTGTTAGGTGAAAGGACAATGCCTGGTGACCTTGCGGCCATCATGCAATCTAGCTGCTGTCGTTAAGTGGGGTGGTGTCATTCCTTGCGGGCCATCTTGGCTGTCTCAGGAATGGGCCTCAGGGGCCAGGCTGGGCTGGGGCGCCCTGAAAGCAGCCTGACCCGCAGCCCCAATCAGCTGGGCTCACTGACGGGCAGCTTCTAGTCCTTCCATTTATTTAGACTTGTCAATAGATGCTGGAAGGGTGTTTGTGGCGTCTCCATGCGGCTAAAGGTAAAATGCACGGCCTTTTCCAGTCCTAACTGAACCGCTGTCCAAGGCAGTTGTGCTGGGGCAATGCCTCACTGGGCCTGCGCTGGGCAGCCAGTCCCTCTCCAGACACACAGGCCTCTTTTCTGGGTCTCTCTGCATCAGAGGACCAGCAGCCAGGCTCCCCAGGCCCTGCAGGAGGTGGGCAGGCAGAGTCAGGACCCGGAACAAACTCCTGGGACGTAAGTGGAGTTTTTCACTTGTCTCGGTCTAGACTCTTGGTTATAAGGGACAAAAGTCCAGATCAAATGAGCTTAGTTCAGTTCAGTTCAACAGATCGTGGTTGCAGCTGTATGTCAGGCACGGTGCTGGTGCCCACGGTTCATCCGTGAACGAAGACCCTGCCCTGGGGGGCCGGGTGCGGGGCAGCGAGGATAAGAAACCACATGGTGTGTCGTTGGGTGCCATGTGCCATGGAGAGGAGAGAGAAGCAGAAGCAGGGGGTGGCCTCAGGGTGCCGGGGTGGGGCAGACTGCGGAACTGATAAGGTGGCCAGGGTGAGCCTGCCAGAGAAGGTGAGATTTGAGCAAAGATTTGAAGGAGCCAAGACATCAGCCCGGTGGAAACCCCAGGGAAGAGAATTCCAGGCAGAGGGGTCGGCCAGAGCGAAGGCCCAGAGGCAGGGCTGAGTCCCCTGCGCTGGAGACCAGCAAGGGCAGTGCGACCGGCCACATGTGGCGGGGGGTGGGATAAAAGGAGACGGAGAGAAAATGGGGACCAGATGGGATGGGCATGGGCCGCTGCCCTTGGCTTTTATTGTGAGTGAGATGGGAGCCACTGCAGGGCTTGGAGAAAAGGAAGGATGTGATTTGACTGATTTGTTTAAGCAAAAAAGAAAACTCCTAGATTTCTAGGCCTGGGTGAGTCAGAGGTAGGGGCCTCCTCCTCTCCCCCTGGCTTCAGGCTCCCTTCACCTGGGGAGGGGCTGGCTGCACACGGCCTCAGGCCAGCACCGTCCTCGGCTGGACCCCAGAGCCAAGAAGGGTCTCTCTGTTAGTGTCCTGCACTCCCAGGGAAGATGCCAAGGACTCCGATTGGCTGGCCTGGGTCACATGGCTGCCACACACCAACAGGATGGGGTGCTCTACGGGCAATCCCATCGGGATTACAGTCACTAGGGTGAGGTCCTGGAAAAAGACTCTGGTTTCCCAGAAGCTGGGAGGGAGAGGAGAGCCGGCAGACGGAAAGAACTGCTCCCACCTGGTGGCCTGTGTCCCGGGAGGGCTGCAGAGCCGTGGGAAAGCACCACTGAGCTGTGTGCACAGCGCCGCGTCTGTGGAGCGCAGACCGCGTTTTGCAAACACTGCTTCCCGATGAGGCTGATGCCACAGTGGTGACTGCTGTGCAAGTCTGGCTTCAGAAGTCCCTTCAGCTAGTCCTTCCTCATGTTTTTAATCCCTTCACATTATTTCCCCATCACCGGCTACAGAAAGCCCAGCAATATTCCCAGAGGTCAGGAACCAGCCGAGGTGGGGCCACTTCCTGCTCTCTGAGCCTCCTGATGTTACAGACAATGGGCCTCGTGAGGACCTGGGTTCCCGTCCTCAGGAAACGCCAGGGAGGGGCTGGAACAAGCCCTGTGGCAGCTTTGGATGAGGCAGCTCCTCTGCTCATGTCTGTAGGCTTGTGATGGGGAGGACTTTTAGGGGTGTAAAAAAATACGGAAAAGTAACAAGGTTTGAAGATTCATCTCAGTGACTTTTTACGTTTGTACCCACATGTGTAATCACCACCCAGGTCAAGATAGAAAATATTTCTAGGAGCTTCTCTTGCCCTCAGTTTTGTGCATACACTGCTGTAGTTCCCAGGGGCTCCCACTCCCCAGCACCGTGTACACAACATCCTCTGTGGCCCCGCCCCCTAAAAAGGTAGAGAGCACCAGTCCCATCTCACAGGCAAAGAAATTAAACTGGGCTGGGCGAGGTGGCTCATGCCTATAATCCTAGCACTTTCGGAGGCTGAGGCAGGAGGATCGCTTGAGCCCAGGAGTTGGAAGTTGCTGTGAGCTAGGCTGACACCACGGCACTCTAGCCGGGGCAACAGAGTGAGACTCTGTCTCAAAACAAACAAACAAACAAACAAAAAATACGAAACTGAAATAACACCACCCCCGAAGCAGAAGCGGCAGCTCCCATGGACTGAGGGCAGATTCGGGGAAATTCTTGGCCAAAGATCAGAGAAGGTTTTGTCCTCCTTGCCAGGCTCTGGCTTAACTGGTTCATTGCAGCAGACGATGAGGAAAAGATTCCTACCTCGAAGTCACGTACATCAGTCGTAAGAGTTTCCCCACAAAGTCTCTTTTATTTTCAGCTCGGGGTAACGGCAGGTGATAACGCGCCCCTCGCCCAGCCTGCGCCGAACAGTTTCCCTCTTGTGGCTTCAGAAGACCAAGCAGGGCCGAGCAGTCCCCCTCGCCAAGAAGGACAAGCGGGGCCCCTCCCGGGCTGTGCCTGGCCCATGATTCTGGGGGTGGTGCAGCCACCAGGCCCCGTCCCCATAACTGAGCTTTAAGACATGGAAGGGGCTACCTCTAGGGGTTCCCCTGAGCTGGGGACTTCCTATTCTCGGACAGAAAGACCAGCGCGGGGCAAGCTGGCACAGATCGTCGACACCTGGCCAGAGATAAAACATGTTTATGTCTCATACTTTCCAGGTGCCATCCCTGACCGTGTGGTGACCTGTCACTTATCTTGTGGGGCTGGGACGACTCGGCCTGGCCGTCCCCCATGCCCTAGAGACATGGAGTCAGTTTATCAAGCACATATTTTGTCTGGACGAAGGAATGCTGGGCACGTGGCAGATGGCCGAGAAGCCACCCGCTGCTGCCCCTAGCAGCAGAGCAGGGTTTTCCGAGCATGGCCCTCGGAAGGATCTTTCCACCCGTTTTGAGGAGGAGGAAACTGAAGCTCAGGGGACCTGCTGCAGGCCAAGTGCTTGGTAATTGTGACTTGTAGCCAAGACTCCTTCTAGTCACCACAACTGCTGTGGGGAGCGACCGACAGCTGCGTCTTACAGCTGAGACCGGTTCAGAGAGGGAAGCTGCTTGCCCAGGGTCACACGGCTGCTTCCGAGGGCCGGCTTTGGGATTCCAGGCCAGGCTCCCTTTGAGGCAGGTGCTGTCCCTAGGGACCTGGTCAGGCCCCAGAGGGGAGCAGGCAGGCTCCGGAGGCTGATTTTTCCCTCTTCCCCTCTGCTCCGGGGCCCCTCCCGGCAAAGCCAAAGTGTTGGCAAAACGAAACAAGCGAGAACCTGCCTCGGCCAAGGTCCTGCCCGGAATCCCGGGCGGGGGAAGGACACGGCGTGGGGAGGATTTTGAGGTGCGAGATTCAAAGGATCTCAGGGTGGCAGCTGTCGGTGCTCTCTGTTGAAGAGTCGAGGGGTCTTTCGGGAAGGTCTTGCAGTGAACGATCAAACCATCTGCCTGGAAGGTCTCTGAGAAAAGTAGAGTGATGCTGAGGAAGAGAGCGCGTTGGTTTCCTATCACTGCTGTGGCAATTTACCGCAAATTAGTGGCTTAAAATGACACAAACGTATCAGCTTGCAGCTCTGGAGGAGGGGAGTGCGAAGCGGGTCTCACCGGCCAACATCAAGGTTCGGGCAGGGCTGCATCCCTCCTGGGGGCTCTCGGGGGATTTTGTTTCCTCACTTTCCCCCCTTCTGGAGCCTGCCCGTGAATTTCCCTCACCTCCAAAGCCAGCCGGCATCTTCTCTCCTCTCTGCCCTCTGCCCCGTCCTGACATCTCCTCTCCTGGTCCCGTCTCTGTTTTCATGTGTTTCCCCCAATCTGCTGCCTCCCTCTCAGCGGGGCTCCTGAGACTGCACCGGGCTCAGCCAGGTGACCTAGGACGATCTCTCCCATCTCAAGGTCCATACTAGATCCGACCTGCAACATCCCTTTTGCCACCTTAAGTCACGTATTTGCAGGTTCTGGGGATTGGAACGTGGACACCTTTGCGGGTGGGGTGTTATTCAGCCCATGCAGACAGCAAAGGCACATCCATGCAGGTGTGGCTGTGGCTCCAGTGTCCAGGCTGAGTGTGGGGCAGCTGGCCTGGTTCTCAGCCCCTCCTGTCCTGAGCCCCCGGAGGGGATCACGAATCGGTGCCATCCATTGCGTGCAGAGGTGCCCAGCCTTGTCACACCCCAGAAGGCGGGTCCCGCAGCACAGTTTCATACCACAGAGGAGGAAACAGATATGAAACAGATTTGACGGTGTTGAAGGATTTGCCAGGGAGGGCTGGTCCAGAGCAGGGGGTGGGGCAGGGACAGCTCCCCGCTGTCTGCTTCTCACAGCATCAGGGCAGAAGCTGCTCTTCTTCCTCTTCCTAGGAGAAGGGGCTGGCTCGGCGACGGGGCGGGGAGTGGGCGGGCGCTGACTGCAGAGGGGCCTCCCCAGGCTCTCCCCGCCTCCTCCCTGCTCTCCTGCAGGCGCCGCTCTGCTGATCACACCCACAGTCTGGCCTCAGCTGAGCCAGAGATGCCTCCCCACTGCCTGGCGATGGACAGCCAGGTGCTCCCAGCCTTCCTGTTCTGCAGCACGCTGCTGGTCATCAAGATGTACGTGGTGGCCGTCATCACGGGCCAAGTGAGGTTACGCAAGAAGGTACGTGCCACCCCGGGGACCCCCAGCCCAGGTGTGCTCACTTCTCTCACTGCCCTGCCTGGAAAGTCCAGGGACAAGGCAGTGTGGCCAAGGTGTGCGCAGGGCTCGGAGCCGGGGGTCTCTCTCAGCCCTTCCGAGTGGCTCCCCGCTGGCCCTGGGTCTCCTCAGGGCTCGCACTTTCTTGTCTTCTGGTTTAAGAGCATTTGCTCACATACCGTACCAGGCTGGGCTCCTGGAGCCGGGTCACCCAGAGGAGCAGGTCCTGGAGGGTGGAGCATGGGAGCATGACAGCACAAAGCCTCCGTCTGACCTGGTGGCTTCCTGGCACAGGAGAGCCGAGGCTTGGGTGGAGTGGGAACCGGTGAAACAGGAGCTCGAGAAACATTTGAGTGGAAATTCCCACTCCCTGGCCAATGTTGCCTACAAATCCACTGCAGCCCCCAGAGGCCAGGTCTCAGCCAGGCCCCAGCGGAGTGTTCAGGGAGGAATTTCCCCCACAGCGAGTCCCTGAACCAAACAACAATAAACAGGCTGAGATCCGGGCCAGGGCGAGCGAGTGGGCAGGATGACCCGTTCCAGCGGGCTCTGCTGCATGGGATGGCCCCTGCGAGTCTGTAAAGTTTCAGGCCAAGCTCACGGCCGTCCTGCCAGAATGCAGAAAGGTCCAGGGTCACCTGCTGATCATCTTCCCGGGTACCTGAACAGAGGAATCATTTCTTCCCCTTTGTCCCGTTCGAAGGCCAGGCAAGGCTGGCTCTGGCATCTTGTGCGGGTGGATCCTGGGCAGCGAGGACCTTGCCCACGAGCGAGGCTCAGGCCCTGGTGCAGGTACAGGCAGGATTAAAGGCAGGGCAACTGCCCAGGTGACACGACTGTGCCCAGAGGCCACAGCATACTGATTTCTTCTGACTTCTCCCCACCTTGCCGGCCCTGGGATGTGGGAACCGGGGCTAACCAGGACAGCTGCATCCTTGACTCCTTCCCATGTGTGGCCTTGAGCTGAGCACTCTGTCCCCACTGCAGCCCCAGAGGGGAGGAAGAGGTGGGGCCACTTTCACCTGGTTTTCTAGGTGAGCAGCCTGGGCTCAGAAAGGTGGCATCACTTGTGAAGGTCACCAGCCCAGTTTGAGCTCAGGTGTCCAGCTCCAGAGCCCACATGCTACGCAGGGCCTGGGGTTCTTAACAGCAGAGGATGTGACTTCCTTTTAACATGAGTCCGGGGAAGGGAACAGGCTGCCCGAATGCCTTTCTGCCTGATCAGCCTGGAGCTGGCAGGAGACCTTCCGTCTCCGGGCTGCCCCGAGGTGCTCCTTGCGACCACGTGGCTCCCTCTCATCTCTGCTCTGAGCACGTGGTGCCACCCAGGAAGGACCTGGGAGAGCACACAGTGTGGAGGTGACAGGCACAGGCCATGGCTCCTCCACCCTCCAGCCTTGGGACCTGGCAAGTCTGGGTGCTCAGTGTCCTCTGTGAACTGGGGATGGTGACAGCAGGGCCAAGAGACTCCAACACCCAGCACAGAGCAAACGCTCCACCAACATCAATTCTTATGACTTACAGTAGCTGAAATGAACATGGACAGCAGCAGCCATCGCTCGCTTCCCGGGAGTGCATGAGGCCTGGCCCCTCGCCCCAGCTGGAGGTGGCCCCTCAACCTCCGACAGCAGGGGCTCTGCTGGTCTTGGCTGCAGCGGGCTCCTGCAGGCTGACTGGTGTTCTGTCTGCAGACATGAGCAACGCGCGGACCGTGTACCTCCAAGCGCTTGCTGGCAGAATGCTGAGGCCCTTTGAAAGGTGTCACGGATCCAGGGACGTGGTGCAGGGCCATCAGAGTCGGTGATTCGCTGACTTAAGGGCAGTGGAGAGGAATTCTGGTTGGGGGGAGTTCCAATCCCACCCATGACTGGCATCAGGCACAGGCTGTGTTCACCTCTGGGGCAGGGCAGGGCAGGCCCGCCAGGCGGGACAAACCAGCCGTGGGGGACAGTTGTGAGTCAGACGCACAGGCCTTGCTTTGGATGAGCCATTTGGAAAACCTGCTGCTGACATTCAGATTCCACCGTAGGCTGGTTGACGTTGCCTGGATCCCCGCAGGGGACGGAGGAGCAGGAGCCGTGGGTGTGGGCCTCCGGTGACCTGGTGACTGGAATGCGACCTTATGTCTCTGCTTTCCAATGAGAAAAAGTGACAATTCACTGAGTGTCGTCCTCATGCTGGGTGTTACGTCAGAGGCTCCTCCAGGGCTCTCCCTCGCTCTTTGCCTGGTCTGTGAGCTACGTTTTATCTGGAGTTTACAGATGAGGAGGTCGAGGCACAGGAAGTTCAGGAACCTGCAGTCAGAGCAGAGCTGGGTTTCCAGCCTGGGGCTCTCAAGAGTCTTTCTTTGCTTCTAACATAAAGCCCCAATTTTTTTTTTTAAGAGACAGGGCATCACTCTGTCGTCCAGGCTGGAGTGCAGTGGTGCCATCATAGCTCACCGCAGCCTCGAACTCCTGGGCTCAAGTGATCCTCCCACCTTAGCCTCCCCAAGTAGCCAGGACCACAGGTGCACCCCACCACCCCTGGGTAATATTTTTTGTTATTTTTTACTTAAACAATTTGTTTATTTTTAGTTTAAAATGTTTTTTAGAGATGGGGTCTCACTGTGTTGCCCAGGCTGGTCTCAAACTCCTGGGCTCAAGTGAGTCCCCTCCCTCACTCTCCTGAGTAGCTGGGACTACAGGCGTGTGCCCCATGTCCAGTTCAAATTCTTAAGGTGCCTCCAGGACCTCCCTGACCCGCATAACTTCATCTCGGGTCCCCTCCTTTGCTCTCTGTCCTCCAGCCATGCTGGTTTTCTGTTCTTCAAACATAGCCAGCTTGGGGGTATAGCTCAGTGGTAGAGCATTTGACTGCAAACATAGCCAGCTTCAAGGCCCAGGGCCTTTACACATGCTCCCTCTGCCTGGAATGTTGATGCCCCAGCCCTCCCTTCCTCTGGTTAAGGTCGACACATCCTTCAAACCTCAGCTTTAACGTCACTGCCTCAGAGAAGCCTCCTTTGACCCCAGACTCAGCCAGGTCTCCCATGAACTTCTCCAGGCCAACCCTGTCTTCTTTCTTATCAGGTGACAACACCTGGCCTTCCCTGGTTCACAGACAAATCCCCCGTCAGACTGTGAGCTTCACAAGGGCAAGGACAGGGAGATTTTCTTGCAGTGAGCCCCCAGCTCATGGCACAGAGAAGGAGCTGGTGGCTGCTAGTTGAATGGCCATGGCCGTGACAGGACCACCGCCCCGTGAACTCTGTCCTGGGACAAAACACAGATCAGGCAACCGGGCCACCCCTCTCCCGAGCAGTAATTCTCAGCCAATGTATTTCAGGCTTTTGCCAACCCGGAGGACGCCGTGAGACACGGGAGCCTACAGTACTGCCGCAGCGACCCGGACGTGGAGCGCTGCCTCAGGTGAGTGCTGCCGGCCGTGGCCTGTTCTCTCAGACCTTCTGCTCGCTGAGGGCGTGGAGGATCCCAGGAGCTGAGGTTTTCCGCATTCCTCATCCCCTTAGACTGTTTTATTCATTGATGTAATTTCTAATTAATGTTGGAAAAGTAATACAAGGTCATGACTCAGAATCACAAAGTTAGAAAAGGATATTCTGTAAAACTTCCATCTCCCACCAACCTCTGACCTCCAGGTATTAGCTGGTTCTACTCTCCACGGCAGACGCTGCGACCCGTGTCCCGCGCATCTTTCCAGAGAGATCTTCTGCACTTGCAAACACACGGGCCGTGCTTTCCCTTTTGCCCCTAAAGAATCACCCTCTCCCCACCGGCCCGTACTGTGCCGTCATCACCTGACGACGGAGGTTGTCTTAGCACAACCTTGTTCCCGTGTTGGTGCCGTAGCGCTCATGCCGCAGCCTTGCCGAGTGGACGGCCCACGCCTTACGTGACCGACTGCCCCGGGCACGCGGGCCGTTCCGGGTCTTCCTCTGTTACAAACAGTGTGCACCAATACTGCCCACCTTTGCCTCGGTGTGTCCGTGTGAGCAAAGCTGCAGGGCGCAAACACACGGAAGCCGTACTGCCGCGTGTGCACGTCTCTCCCGGCGGGCACGCGGCTGCCCCTCCCCGCCCCGGACAGCTCGGGCTGCTGTCATGCTTCTGGGTGGGTCCCTGCCGACAGGGTACGTGGAGATTCACGTCACGTTTCGGTTTTGCTTTGCATTTCATTCTGAGTGAAGTTAAACATCTTCTCATGCGCTTAACATCCCCCGGTCAATTAAAATCAATTTTTCCAGAACTACTCACTGCAGACAGTTTGGGTAATACTGGAAATACACAGACAGAAAGGAAAGCCGCTCACCATCCTAATCACTGTTCCCATTTTCACCTCTCTCCTCTTTCTCTTCTATGTCTAAATATTTCTTCATAAAATTAGGCATGCTTTAGGTATACCCAACTTGGAGTTCTGACTTTTTTCGCTAACATTATTTCATGAGCACTTTTCATGTCAGTAAATGTTCCTTTAAAGACGGCTGCATAAAATTCCATCAGAGACTGAATGTTAACTTCACATCACTGGTGTCAATATTGGATTTTTGGCGGTTTATGCTCTGCCATTTTTCACCAGCGGGCCGGAGGGCGAGGAGGTGACACCCCGGGGAGTGGGGGTCGTCCCAGGACAGTGATGGGGAAGCGGGGTCCGGGGAGCCGGACAGGGTGAGACGGGAGACAAACCGTCAACACCCCTTTGCATCACAGCCGGACATGGGCGGGACGCTGTCATTTAAATAATAGAAATCCTTTCATTGAAAGAAAGTCTGTGGGGTTTTTTCCTTATGTTTTTCTTGGCCGTTGGCAATAATATACACACTTGTGGTTTTAAAAAATTACAGAGATGTGTAATGTAGGAAGTGAAATTTCCGGCTTTCCTACCCTCTCACGTCCTTCCTATGGGGTCCTCCGTCCATCCGCGTGTCCTTTGATGAGCACCTATTCTGTGCAGGACACTGTGCTAAGCGCCAGCTGTACTTCGGTGAACAGAATCCTTCCCTACTCATGCCCCGTGTGGGCGACCCTTGTCCCTGGTTGTCTCGGCTCTTCTGGCCGGCGGGAAAGGACGTGCTGGACCGCCGAGGCCGCGGGACCGCCAGCCCTCGGCAGCCACCGGGAGGACGTGTTTCCGCTCCGAGCGGGTTTGGTGTAGCAGAGCTCTCGTGTGGCACAGGGTAGCCACGAGGGGTCACGGACACTCGGTTTAGTTTTACTCACTGTGACCAGGCCAGGGAGAGACCTTGCCACCCACCCAATCAAATTTCTTCTTCTCAACAGAATGGCCCGTCATCTGCAGGACTGATGCTTAAGGGGTTGAAACTCGACTCAGCCTGGCTGAGCTGCTCTTATCTACTAATGTTTTCTATCCATCGCGGCGGATTTATTGGGAACCTACTGTCTACCGGGCCCGTGCTGGACCGGGAGGTCTGGGTCCCTGAGGCCCCTCCTCCACCACCTGATTTCACAGAACGCCATGGAAACTTGAGGGTGCAGAGTGAACAGAGTGAAGGGATTACAGATCCTGCTGTCTGCTACCAGAGAACTGGCTGGAACCTGAGTGGGCAGACCTGGGTAGCGAAACTCGGTTAAATATTAGACCAGGGTTTATGGCGCGGTCAGAGTTGCCCTCTGTCAAGCGGAAGAGTGCTTGGTTCTTGGAGTGTAATCTGCCCTGCGGGTTAGCAGGTTAGCAGGTTAGCACAGGCGCAGACGTGAGCTCAGCCTGGGGGAAGCAGGGCCCAGGTCTGAAGGATGAACCCAGCCACCTTTTCCCGATACCGATCTGAATTTCCTGGCGACTTGTGTTTTGACCCAGACCTGAGGCTGTGTGTCTGCACCTGCAGTGGGGGGCTATCCGTGCGGTCCCAAGGGAGGAAGGCAAACACCTGCCCCGAGCTTTTGCATTTCTGACTATTTGCAGTATGTAGACTTACGCGCAGTGAACTGGTTTGTCAGGAAATTGGGTCCCCAAATGTCAGCCCCAGAAGTCCCTGAGACATCACCCAACATGTTCGTTTTGCAGACGGTGAACACAGGCCCAGGCAGAGAGAGAATGGCCTGAGGCCGTGGTGCTAATTGGCACCACGGCCGAACTGGAGGCTCCGGAGCCGGCAGCCCTTCCCTACCGCACCATGAGGTGCTGTTTATTAATCTGCCCGGGCATCGGAGGATGGTCGGGCATCTGGTAAAACCAAGAGAGTGAAATTAGTTTAACAGCGTGCCCAGGCCAGGGCTGGTGACGGTGGTGGTGATGATGGTGGTGACGATGATGAAGATGATGGCAGCCAACTCAAGATGCACCTGCTCAGTGTTGGGAGGGTTCAGCTGCCAGCTCGCTCAGCACTCGGAGGCATCCGGGGTTCCCAAGGGCTCTGCTCTGCGCCAAGGCAACTTTGCGGTTTCACTCTGTGTGTACTCACCTTTACGAGTAAGCTGCTAGATATCGATCCCGAATTCAAGGAACCCACCAGTGGGGCTGGGGGCGGGAAGAGGAGTGGCCAGTGGCTGGCCTTGCCCAGATGCCTGGGAGCACTTGTTGCCACCTGTCACCTGCTGCAGGAAAATGCAAATGGTGTCTGTTGAGGGTGAGGGGCAGGCCTGATGCTGCAGGAGACCGCGCAAGTCCAGGCCAGCAGGAATTTGCTTTGGATGAGTTTTACCTTAAAAAAGTGGTTATTACTGGAATGACACATTTTGCCCAAGCATCTCCCTGGTACGTGACTCCCTCCACATCTTCCAATTCGCGTCCTGGATGTAGGGAGGAGGGAGGTGAGTTTTCTTGCATCATTCCTTGATTTCCCCATTGCTCCCTGTCCCTGGCTCCACTGTGGCTTCGTGGGGGGCCCACTGTGGCTTTGTGGGGGCCCCACTGTGGTTTGAGACAGACCAGACAGGGCAAGGAGTGCTGGGCCAGCCCCAGGGGCTGCGAGTCAGAGCTCTGGGCTCTTTCAGCTACCGGCCACCTCTCCTCCCACGCCGGTGACCTTGTGTGGCTGCCCAGTTGCTGCAACAGGAGGTGGGGCTCAGTCCCTGACGTTCGGTTTTGTGCAAGGCCTGTCTCTCCCCACCCTTCGCCCGTTCTCTGGGCTTTGGCCATGTTTGTGTTCTGCCTGTTCTGTGATTCTCTTAACAGCTCTCAAAAAGTTGACTCACTCTTAAAATGTAAACACACTTTAAGGAGAAACGTCTGGATGAATGGCTTTCACATGCTAGTTATGCTTCTCCTGGAACTTTCAATGCATTTTATCAAAATCCCCATCCAGGTGGCTCCATCTTGTGCATCCCCTGTGTAGGCAGACCACATCTTGAGACATACCAGCTTAATCTAAAATAGGCCTTCCAGCCGGGCACTGTGGCTCGTGCCTATAATCCCAGCACTTTCGGAGGCTGAGGTGGGAGGATTGCTTGAGGCCAGGAGTTTGAGACCAGCCTGAGCAACACAGTGAGACCCTGTCTCTACAAAAAAATAAAAACTTAGGTAGGCATGGTGGCACATGCCTGTAGTCCCAGCTACTCGGGAGGCTGAGGCAGGAGGATCGCTTAAGCCCAGGAGTTTGAGGTTGCGGTGAGCTGTGATGATGCCACGACACTCCAGCCTGGGCAACAGAGCGAGACCTTGTTTTAAATAAAGGGGGGGTTTTCAAAGGTGTCCCTCTAATCTGCATATGGGGAATATTGGTACACACAACTCCATTTCCACAGGATGGAGGGATTTCGGAGGAACACTTGTTGCCTTTTCTGTCATGACTCCCAGGTAAGGTGAGGGACTTACTTGACTGGGGCGTTGGAGTGACCCCCGTCCTCGGTTTCTCCCTCTTTTTCTTCTTCCCTGCACTCAGCACCCTAGGGTCCCCTGGGGCCTGCCTCTCTCAGGTGTGGGCAGGCCGCAGTCTTCCCCACAGCTGCTGAGACCTGGCCTGCTGCCGACTTGCTTTCCCTGTGGCTGGTTTGCAACATCAAGATTTGGGGAAAAAGGAGAAGGAAGGCTCACGCTGGTGTCAGGGTATGGGACACAGATGCCAGGTGCCGTGCCCTGAGTTTGGCCTGAGAAAGACCCAGGCCCTGCTGGGTTTATGGGAGTTTTTGTACGCTCAGATTCAATTCCAGTCCTGCTTCCTAAGTCCCCTCTCCTGCTCCTATTCTGCCTCCTTGTCTCTTGTGCACCACACTCTAGCCACAGAGGTCACTTTTCTGCACCTCGAACATGCTATGCTTATTCCTACCTCAGGACCTTTGCACGTGCCAGTCCTGCTCCCTGGAAAGGCTTTCCTCTGCATGGCCAGCTTCTCATCATTCAGGCTTCAGCACAAATGTCTCCCCTCACCCCGACCACCCTTACCGCAGTCACACAGCACAGACCCCTATAGTGTGGGGTTCCTGAGCACACCAGGCCGCTCCCTCCCTGCCCTGCTCACTTTCTCTGGGTCGGGCTGGTACAGCCTAAGACTCATCTTGCCAGTGGGTGTGAAGAGGAGGACTCCACAGCAGGTCACCACATGAGGGCTGGGTGGGGGCTGGCTGCTGCCGCAGTGTCGCTGGGGAAATGCATTCTAGCCAGAGGGCCTGGAGAGGGGCTTCTGTTCCAGCACGGTCCCTTTGCCTCACACATGTAGCCTGTCCTTGGGGGAAGTCATGGCCTGGGCACTGGATTCCTGTTTATTTGAACTTCCAACGTGGCCATCTATGGCTTTAATCGCTCGCTCAGTCTCTAATTTACAAAGTCTTCCCTTTGTGAAGAAAGCTGACCATCAGTAGGAGTCATGGAAAATGTGAACCAACCCCTAGCAGAAGTGGGTGAGCTTTCTTTCTTGGTCATTTATTTATGGCAGGCTTATACACAACACCTCCCCACCCCCGCCACACAGACACACACATTTGATTACTTTAAACAGAAAAAGAGGCTGCAAAGCCCGTATGAAATGGGCGCGTCCCAGAGGCTGGCGCTTGGCTCCAGCGGGTGGAAGCTGATCTTGTTATTATTGTTCCCGAAAGGCCGGGTGGCGCTTATGTTTAGAGCAGAAGGAGACGGAGCCAGCGTCGGTTTCAAGTGCATACTCTTAGGCTTCCGCCCCTTCTACTGGGGAGGGGTCCCAGAAGCTGCATGCAGGGGAGGCAGCCTCAGGCCTGACTCAGAGAAGCCCCGCACTGGTTCAAATCCCACCTCCAGGACTCACTGGCTCTGCAAAGCGGTCAACACCTCCGAGCCCCAGCTTTCCTGCCTGGTGTCCGAGGGCCAGAGGAGAAGATGGGGAGAGTGGGGCAGGGCCAGTCCCAGCAAGCCCTAGAGCCAGGGTGAGAAAACCGTAAACCTCAGCCCTTTGGGACCCCTGGCCCGTCACTGGGGGCTTGGCTTCTCAACTGCCTGTAAGCATAGCTTGCAGCTGCTGTCCCTCTGGACTCTGGGGCATCTCTTGTCCTGGCCGTGAATGGACTGGAGTGTCTGGCACCCCTGAAATGATCCCCAGTGGGTCTGGGCCCTTCCAGGGCAGAGTGCCTGCTTCCGTGAAATTCTCAGAAGAGTCCATGGCCCCAAGCTAACACCTGGTTGACCGCAGCCCCTTGTCTCCCCAGAGCCCACCGGAACGACATGGAGACCATCTACCCCTTCCTCTTCCTGGGCTTCGTCTACTCCTTCCTGGGTCCTGACCCTTTTGTCGCCTGGATACACTTCCTGATCGTCCTCCTGGGCCGTGTGGTGCACACGGTGGCCTACCTGGGGAAGCTGCGGGCGCCCATCCGCTCCGTGACCTACACCCTGGCCCAGCTCCCCTGCGCCTCCATGGCCTTGCAGATTCTCTGGGAAGCAGCACGCCACCTGTGACCAGCAGCCGCACCGCCTTGGCCACCAGACCATGGGCCTAGAGCCACTGTGGCTGCATCTGGGGACTTGGTGTCCCTTCCAGATTGTGATCGGCCCTGGGTCCTGGTTTCCTGGCAACCTGCTGAGTGTGTGGACACCTGGGCCCAGTGGGCCTGTGTGTGAGCATGCGTGTGCACGTGCACATGTGTGTGTGTGTGCGCTTCTTAGCCCCTTGGATTCCTGCATGACGTGGTTGACTGGACCTATTTAGAGACAGGTTGTCAAGACTGACAATCCCTCAACCCAAATAACAGAGCATCGAAAACGTCAACCCCTCCCTCCGTAAGACTGAAAAGAGAGGGGAGTCTCCATTCAGGGTCCCAAACCTAAGGACCATCCGAATCCAGGCTAAGAACGTGGACTTAGCCTGCCCCGGAGGTTCTGGCCCAGCTGTCTGCATTTGACCAAGGCTCCCACGTGAGTCTCTGCAATGGCCAGGCCTGGGCACCAGTGCCGGTGCCCTCAGAGGTAGGCTCGGGAAAAGCCCGTGCTTCTTCTGTGGTGGCGTTGAGCGCGATGAGGGCGGCATTGTGCTCCTGTGTTCCCTCCTGACGCCTCCCCTGCCTTTTGCTCTGGATTCCTTTTCTGGAGCCTTCTCTCTGGCCCAGGAGCAGATGGGAGGGGTCCACAGTAGGGTCGGCCTTCTCCTCCAGGGCTTCAGTCACTTCAAAGTGCTGTCAGTTGAGGACAGTGGCTTTCAATGACCAATCACTAAAAGGAACTTTCTGGCTCCTTCAGGACCTCTGAGGTTTGAAAGCTGCAAATGTCCACCCCTATGGGGAATCTGCGCGTGTGTGCATGTGTGTGCGTGTGTGTTTGTGGTCTCTCCTGGACTCGCGTGTGACTTTTAGTCATTAAACAGAAGTGCCTGATCAGTCGGCCCACACGGCCTCTTGGGCTGCTCGTTCCTGGTGTCGCGGCTGCCAGGCTGGCCTGGGCTCCGGCGTGCTGGGCATCTTTGCTGGTGTGTGTCTGGGGCCACGTTGGCAGGACACGGTTTCTGGCAAACACACAAATGCACCCCACTGGGTGTGAAGTCACACAACCAGCAGGAGCCTCCTGTCCCAGGCCTGGGGCGAGCGAGATGGTATTTGGCCAGGGGCCCGGGATGCCCGAGTCCTGCCCTGGCCAGGTCCCTGCTCCCTGCAGCGTCCCCACCCTGACCCCCATCACAGGCTGCCTTTACCAGCTCGGTGCTTGCAGATGAGGACACGGAGGCCAGGAGGCACACGCCTTGCAGGGCAGGGCCGGCTCCCGGAGCTGGGACTGCCAGGCTCCCAGAGCCCCCTGTTCTGAACCACTGTGACTTCCTCACTTTCCCCAAATGCTCCCCTCCCAGCATCCTGAGGCCAGGTGCCCTCTGATTGATGGGACCTGCGTGTGGGGGCCTGGGGGGATCAGGGACCCCAGGCCTCCCTAGAAAGCAGAGCTCGGAGCAGGCAGTGGGGAGCACTGCCCTCTGGTGGTGAGGTGGCGCCTCTGTCCTTGGGCCGCCGCTGCCCAGCCGCAAGCAGGAGGGGGTGTTGAGCACCTGCTGTTTGCCGAGCGTTGTGCTGGACACAGAGCTTACTTTTTTCCCCACTGAATCCTTAAAATGATCCTAGGAGGGAAGCCCTTCAGCTTTTCAGAGGAGGAAGGTAAAGCTCAGAGGGTCACTTGCCCGGCATCCCTGAGCGAGGTCGCGCGCGCGGCAAGGGGCAGGGAGGAGACACCCTAGAGCAGGCACCAGCCAGGGGGCGACTCAGGGTACATTTTGGTATTTTCCCTCCTGGAGAAAGAGGGGCTCTGTGGGCAAAGAGTCCTGCTCGGAACCTGCGGGACCGTGAGCCCGGGTGCAGGCCACCTCCTGAGCCTGGGCTTGGGTGAGGGAGACGGCCCCCTCGGAGCCGGAGACAGAGCCGCGGAGGCGCTGAGCTCCCTGCCCCCGTCACCCGCTGGGCAGCCTCCTGCGCTGGGCGACACCAGCGCTGCCCCATGAGTCCCAGCCCGTGGGAGGGCCCAGGACAGTGACAACCCAGGTGCTCAGTGCCCTGATTGGGGAGGTAGGGCAGTGGGAGTGCAAAGGGGGGGCCTCTAACCCCCGCTGGGGGTGCTGCCTGGAAGGTGGGAACTCGCGTGGGTTGGGGAAAGTCAGAATGGTTGGGGGGCGGGGGGAATGTCCAAGCCTGGAAAATCAAGGTGCAAAGATGAGAAAAGCTCGGCCCCTGGGGTCTTGAGGCTGGAAGCTGAGGGAGGAGGGGGTGTGGGGGGTTGGGGGGCTGGAGGGCGTGGAGGGGGTTTGGGGTGTGGAGGTGTGGAAAAGAGGTGGGGGAGGTGTGGGGGAGAGGGCAGGTGTGGGGGTGGGGCGGGGTGTAGGGGTGGGTGTAGAGGGGCTCATTAGAGGCCTTGGTCCTTGTCAGGGAGTTTAGGGGGTCAGGCAGGGGCAAGCTTGCTATGGTCGGCTCTGTTTCCTGAGGGGACCTCCGAGGCAGCTGTGGGGACAGCAGGGAGGGGCTGGACAGCTGGCAGTGGATGCAGTGGGCTATGGCCTGGCCCTTGCCCCCTGAGTGGCTTGGACAGTGCCCTCCCTGGCTGCCCACCCAGGACCCAGGGGAGAGGGGCAGGTGTGACCGAGGGCAGGGGGAGGTGTCCAGGGTGCTGGCAGGAGCCCAGCGAATTTTCCTGGGGACAGGAGGAGGCCTGGGGGCCTACTCTCTCCCGCCCCTGGGGCAGACCCAACCCTCCGGGATGGGAAGGGCGGGAAGAGGCCTGCTGGCTCCACAGAGCACAGCAGGCCAGTGAGGTAGGGAGGGCGCCTTGCTGCTGACTGCACCTGCCGACCGACCAGAGGCAGCAGCCACCCTGAGCGCTGAGCGCAAGCTGACCTTCTCAGACCTTCTCAGGCACCGCGAGGTTCTTCCTGACCTTGCCCTGGCCTGCAGCACACGTTCCTCCCAAGCTCCTCCCTGATGGGCCAGCCCCAGCAGCTGCTCCCTTCTCCTGACACTGGAGTTGGGGTGCTGGGAAGTCAGGCTTTGGCTGCCTGTGGTCTGGGGACCTGGAGGGGTAGGAGCTACTGAGTGGCAGCCCGGGGCCCCCAGTGCCATAGCCCAGGGAGGCAGGTGAGGACGTTTTGGCCTCTGGGGGCACTGGATGGTGCTGAGGCTCAGGCCTGGGAAGTTGGTGCTGCCCTGGTCGGGGCCTGGGGTTTGGGGGAGTCTCTTCCTGAGCTCCGAGTGTGCAGGGGAGGCTAGGGCTGAGCTAGGGTTCATGCAGACGCAAGGGGCGGGGAGCAGGGTTGCAACCTGAAGGCCTCTTTTCAAAGTGTGCCAACGCGATCTCATGTTACAGAATCCTTCGTTCCCATCCCCAACACTAGCGCCTTCTTAGGAGGAAGCCCAAGACAGGGGACAGCCAGTGTGCCCTGCCCACAAGAACTCCCCAATCTCCGTGATGGCCCCCCTGGAACCCCCCTGGTGTGTGAGCAGCTTGGGGTCAACGATGACAGTGGACAGAGGGGCCTGCATTTCAAGAGGTCTGGATGCCGCCCTGTGGAGCAGGGACAGAAGCCTGGGCCCCGGGAGGCAGAGCTTCCTCCCCCAGCGTGGAGTGGATTCTTGGGCCTCTGTGTGTGTCTCAATGAGGCTGCCGCCCTCTGGAAGAGGTGCCCAGGGTGGCCAGAGCGGAAGCACGGATGCCTTCTAATTCCAGGCGGGCTGGGCCACAGGCAGTCACCAAAAAGGCTTATCCTCCGGGGCTGTGCGGAGGCCGGCAGGCTTCCCGAGAGAGGCGGCCCCTGAAGGTGAATGGGGCTTTAAAGAATTGTTAATGATATGTACTCACAAGTGATGGTAAATGTCCAAGGTTTGGAAACTACAGAAAAGCTCACAGAAGAAAGCAAGAGCTCCGGTGCTCTCGCCACGCAGAGGCCGCCCCGGTCAGGCTCCGGCGCCCTGGGGCTTGCATCCAGTCACTTTGCTGCAGGGTCCCACGTCACTGCTGCAGTCGCCCAGTGGAACCCTGCGTCCCCCTAGGCCCCCACAGAATCACTCCCCACCCCGGGGTGGAGGCTCCTGCCACTTCTGTGTGCAAAGCCCTCCAGTGGCCCCCATCCCCCTAGGAGAGAGGCTAAGTTCCCATGAGGCAAGCGAGGCTGCATGACATCCCAGGCGGGCAGAACCCCTCTGTCTTCTCTGTCTTCACCTTTGTCTGTCTCTCCCCGGGGACACGCGCTGAAGGGGGACAGACGTTTGGGTTGGTGCAGCTCCCAGCTGTGCCTGGCTCCGGCCTGTCGGCCTGTCGGGTGAGGGAATGGACGTGTGCGGTGGATGTGTGCGCGTGCGCGTGTACACGCTACAGAGACGGTCCACAGTCACTCTTATTCCACAACAGGAACACTCAGGGAGGGTTTCTCGGCACCGGGGAGACGTCGCACGTCACAGATGTGGGTGGGGACTCACAGCCTCACCACGGAGACACCTCCGATTGCTCTCTGTCCTTGCTTGGGCTTCTTCCTTTACTCACACATCTGCACATCCGCCCAGGGCTCTTGAAGGTCAGTAACACGAACTGTAACGGCGCCCTGGCGCTCCCTCATCCTGGCACCCTCGTCATTTATTTAGTCAGCCCTGTCGTTGGATGATTAGTTTTCCAGGCCACGTCTGCACACACCATGCTTTCATGGGCATCTTTGCACATCCATCTCTGTGCACACCCATCTCTGTGCACCCATCTGTGTGCACACCCATCTGTGTGCACACCCATCTCTGTGCAAACCCATCTGTGTGCACACCCATCTCTGTGCACACTCATCTCTGCACACCCATCTCTGTGCACATCCATTTCTTTAAAGTACATTTCTAGAAGTAAAATTACTGGGTCAAAAAGTCATGTCTGTTGTACGTCCTCCAAAAAGATGGTTCTAATTTGGATAGGATTTTTAAAAGATTTTTGTCAATTTTTAGTACTCAAGTAGAAAAATTTATAAGTGTATATATAAAAAATAGAGACCACCCAGAATCCCACCTCCCTGAGAAAATCACTGGTTGCATTGTGGTTTATGACCTTCCAGATTTTTTTACTATGCGTATTAAATACATAATTTAATATACGTGTGTGTGCGTGTGCATGTGTGTGTGTTTTCTCCGAAAGAGGAGCGCTGTGAGGCAGGCAGTGTTTCTTCACCTCTAAGGACCCGCTGATACTATTTCGATACTCCCTGGAGATTCTGCCAGGGGCCACCAATGTGACAATAGGGCCACCCACATGACAATGGTTGCTCCTTTTGATATCTGCACCAGCCAAGAAGACTTTGGGCACTTTTGGTTTTTAAAGTTTGAATTATGAAAATAATAGGTATTTTTTCCACTTTCCAAATATAAAGTTATAACATTGAATTATATATACATATTTTACTATATTTGCTGACTGTCTAGAATTTAACTTGGTTTTTGAGAAGTCACCACTATATGGGAACCCCCACTGAAATGGATTTTCCCTGGCAGAGAGGGTCTGGGTGGGAGGATGTTGTTGCAGGCAGGTGGGGAGGGGCACAATGGGACCAGGGGACTGAGTTTCTGGGGCTGTCTGAAGACTCTGGGCGGGGCTAAGGCTGGATGGTGGAGCTGTAGACACCTGGCTGAGGGACTGAACTGGTGTGGGGGCCCTGAGGAGCTTTACGCAGGAGAGAGATGTGGTGAGGGCATGTTTGGGGACAGTGAGCCTGCTGGCTGTGCAGAATGGCCTGGAAGGAGATAGGACAGGAGGCTGTAACGTGGCCGGGCAGATAATTGGAGCCGGGGCCTCATCACCTAGTCTGCTCTGAGGCAGGCCTGGGGGTCCTCAGGCGTACCGAGGCCTGAGGGCTGAGCTCCAGGTGGACTCTCGAGCCTGGTCCCCACCTGTGTTAGTTTTACTGTGTAACAAGTTGCCACAAACTTAGCAACTTAAAACGACATGTATTTACGGTCTTACAGTTTCCATGCCTCGGGATCTCACACGGCTACGGTCAAGGTGTTATCCCGGCCGAGTCCCACCTGGAACTCAGTATCCTCTTCCAAGCTCGTTCCTAGTGTCGGCAGAGTCTGTTCCTTGTGGTTGCAGGACCGAGGCCCTTAGCTTCTAGCGGCCGCCCCGGCACAGGCGGTTCGCAGCACAGCCGTTTGCTTCTTCCAGGTCAGCACGACAGCCTCTCTCTGCTTTGAATCTGTTTCTTCACGGAAGACCTGGTCTGCTTTTAAAGGGCTAACCTGGTTAGGCCAGGCCCACCAGGGTACTCTTCCTTTTGAGCAAGTCAAAGGCAACTGATTAGGGACCTTAACTACGTCTGAAAAGCCCCTTCCCCTTCGCCATCTTCCGTCCGGTGGAAGCAAGTCACAGGCTTCACTCACACTCAAGGAAAAGGGATTACGCAAAGGTGGGGCTAGTGGGGTGGGGACCCCAGGGCCACCTTGAGTCAAGCCTACCGCACCCCTCTCCCTTGGATCCCCCTCTGATTTCAAGGTGCGCACTCCTCACCTCCTTATATCCCAAGTTCCATCCCCTCCCACTTCGTCCAAGGTGTGAACTAAGCAGTAAGAAGTTCTCAAACGCCTGCGGTGTATAAAACAATGGAACGCCTGCTGGCCACAGAGCTCCCAGACCTGAAGGACTGAAGGTCGAGCAGCAGGCGTGAGCAGGGCGTTTCCCTGGGCCTCGCTCCTCCACCTGCCCGGCAGGTCTCCGGAGACACACTCAGGCACCAAGAGGGACACAAAAGACGGAGCTCGTCGCGTATTTCAGACTATGACGTCGGTCTGCTTTTTTGGGTAAGATTGTTTTGTTTTGCTTTGTTCTGTTAAATAATGTTATTACAAAAAATATAGAGACGAGTAGAGTGTAAGCCACCCTAAAATTTAAGCTATTTACATTTTGGTGTGTGTCTTCCGGGACATTTTACATCGCACGTATAAATGTGTGATAAACATCTCTGCGCACGCTGCCTCCCCCCACCCGCTCAAGCCCCCGCTTTGGATAGTTTTTCCAAGTGGGGATTGGGATGGAGTTGCTGGGTGAGCGCCTGCGAACACTTCACGGCCGCTGGTGCGTGTTTCCAAGGCTGGTGCGTGTTCCAGGCTGTGGCCCTGCTGGCAGTGTGGGATTTGTTTGTTTCTTTGTCTTTCCAGAGCAGGCTGGAGAGGCGGGACTGGTGTGTTCTGCCAGGACCAGAGCGCCCAGCTCCGGCCCTACAGTGACCCCACAGCGCCCTCCTGGGGCAGGCAGCAGAGGTGCAGGAGCTGGGATACCGGTTTGGTTTCAGTCCCCAACGGGTGATGCCGAGGAGTGTGGGCAGAGCCGGGTGTGCCAGGTTCTCTGGACAGAGACAGTGGCATTTCACCCCAGGACAGGGAGTATTTCGACTTCCTGAAACGCCACCCCGCCCTCTATGCGCCTCCACCATAAACACCGAAGCACCCATTTACGCCAGCAACCCTGGTAGGTGGGTTCTGTTATTATGCCCCATTTTATAGAGAAGGAAACTGAGTCCCAGAAAGTGCCTCCCCCAGGGAGGGTCACAGAACCAGAAACTCTGGTCTTTATTTCTCTGGTTTTGGTTTTTGCAAGAGCCAGACTGCCCTTCCTTCACATTCCACCCCGCCCCCACCCTCAATCTCCTTCATCTCATATGAAACACAAAAGCAGACGCAGGCAGTGCCCGCTCCCAAGCGCACGCGGCCAAATGGGCAAAGGCAGGCGGCGGTGGGGGGAGAGGGGATGGCCAAGTTCTCCAGCCTGGGATGGGGCCCTGCAGACCTCGTCCTTACAGAAAACCGATATCCCGGGATGGGTGCCCGGGAAGCTGCCCACACAGCCCTGCAATTAGGGCGACAATAGCAACAGCAATGTTTGAATATTTTCTCTTTCACAGGGAGGGCACCCCCTTCAGCTTCCCGGAGCAGCATGTGTAAACGATTAAACCGGTTTGTTTTCTCTAGAGCACTCCGGAGGAAGTGACACTGACATCTCGGCGGTCTGATGGCAGCGCCAGCGCCTCCGTGGGAACGGCCCGGCTGTTTCCAAAGCTGGCGTTCCTGGGACTGGCCTTGCAGGCCCCCACCCGGTGTGACCCCATCTGCGGCAGGCGGCCCCCCCACCCCCCGCCCCAGACTCTTCATGGTGCCCTCCCTCTAGGTTGAAAAGTAGAACGCAGGACGTGCCTCCAACCAGGTTAGCGCTTCTAGGCAAGAAAGAGGCCGCTCTTCCTGGCTGCCCAGGAGGGCACCGCTCTGGGCCCCCGTGGGCCGGCCTGTCGCTGGTACAAATTCCTCAGGTGGGGGAAGGGGGCAGCCTCTGTGCCAGGGAGGACGCTGCTCAGGCCAGGATGGCCCTTAGCTCTTATCTAGGTGGAGGAACAGGCCAGCATCTTCTGGAAGCTTTCATCAGAAAGGTCCTGCATCCAGGGTCTCTTCCTCCTGGGCACTCCTGGGTGTCTAAGCCAAAAGCCCACCTCAAACCTCCCCTCCTCCTTCAGCCCATCACCCAGTCACCAACACCTGCCCTTGCTGCCTCCCAGACATCTCAGAGTGGGTGGCCCCAATCTTCCCACTCTGTCCCTGTCATGCCACTGCTCCTCCTGCCTGGACACCTGTCCCACAGTTCCTCCTACACATGGAGGCCAGGGGCTGTGTCCCCCTCAAACAAATCCCTCCATGGCTCCCTGCAGATGGGATGACGTCCGAACTTCCAGTCCCAGCCACAAGCCCGCTCCAGCCGGCTCCGTTTCTCTCCCCCTTCACCCTGCAGCGGGAGATCCGGCCTGGGACCTGCTCCCACCGGCCCAGACAGATAGCCTCTCCCTCGCCCCAGGACTGCACGCACACTGCCCTTCTGCCAGGAACACTGCTCCCCTCGCTCTGTCTGGCGAACTCCCATCCTGCCCAACACAGCTCCGCAGCAAGCCTGCCCAGATGCCTCAGGCTAGCTTTGGGCCCCCTCTGGGCCCCTGCAGATCCCCTCATAGCCTCAGTGTTATCACGCCTTAGTGTTTTGCTTCCTGGAAGCTGGTGCATCCTCTGTGGCCCAGGACCCTATGTCTCTCCCCAGGCCCAGGGCGGGCCCTAGGTGCACAAGTGTTTCGTAATGTTTGTCCAGTGCATGGGCAGCAAAGGAGGCCCAGAGAGCACTTAGCCAAGGCAGAGGCCAGACTGAGCAAGAAAACACACCTGTGACCACCGACACCCCCGCCAGCCCCCCACGGTACCCACGCTCTCCTGCTGGCCAGAGTCCTGCTGCTGCCCGGGAAGAAGCTGTCCATCCACCAGACAAGGAAGTCACTCAGCGACCAGGCGGTCACCCATCCCCAGGTGTGTTTGCACATATGAAGGGGGCAGTGCTCAAGCCCCAAGAACGAGGTTTCCATGGCGGGATTCCAGGTGGAGTACGGGAGGATACTCAGGGATGTGCTGGGGGCGGTCCTCACTGCACTCGGAGGTGCAGCTACTGTACCTTCTAAATAAAACTGGGGCGTCCCTCATGGAAGGATAGATATTCACGTGGCTTCAGCCTGTTTGATGCCATCTAGAAGATGTGGCCATGGCTGGCACTTAGGGGCACTCTGAAGCAATTCGGGCAGGGTGGAACACGGGAAAATCAGCCAATGTCACAGACCCCATCAAGATATGATTGCTGTGCCACCTGCCGCCAACTACCCCAAGCGCTGGGGTCTCCCCACTCCCAGGGCTGGGTATCTGTGTGCTACCCTACCTCCTGGGGGCTGGACTTGGGGTTGCCTCCAGCAGAAGGAGGCTGGCTGGTGTGCCCATCAGAAGGAGTGGCGTGGGGCCAGGGGGAGGGGCTGACCTCAGAGTACCCCCTCCAACCTCAGTTTTCTGCAGACCCCTCAGGATGTCATTGGCTGGAGGCACACATATCTGCTGTCGCCCCCAGTTACTGTCTGTGAATTGGGAGGTCTCCTGGTGGCTCAACTGTCAAGGAGCACTCTGCTGAACTGTGAGCCCGGCGGGCACCCCCAATCTGCACCCCCATTTTCTGAGCCATTTGCCCAGCCTCTTCAAGGTCGAATGCTTAGAGGGCTCCCATGCCTTCTGTGTGCCTGGAAATGAGGTATTTAGTTCCCTGGCATCTGCCCCCCATGCCCTCTGGCCAGTCCAGAAACCCATGGCCACCCATCCTGCCCCTATCCCCCAGAAGGGCAAGGGAGATGCTCCCGGGCCAGGGTCACACAGCAAAGCTCCTCACAAACACCTGGGTGTCCCCCCAGGGCTCAAGATAGAAGGTGGGGTGGGGTTCAGGGAAGCCCACTCCCCACCCCCTAGGGCCCTGCAGGGTGACAGAGGACTTCCTTCTGAAGACAGGTGCAGACAGGTGGGCGGCAGGCCCTGCATGGCCGAGGTTCTGAGCCTGGTCCACAATGGGTGCAGGGCAGAGAGGGGCCCCGGAAGTCCAACCCCATGGGGGCCTGGCTCCATCTCAACTGCCCTTACTCACCCTCCCACAACCTTGGGGGCTTAAAAAATGGTTTTATTTCTTAAAGACAACAAGGTTTTGGTTTTAATACACGAAGTAAATGCAGTCCTTAGCGGGCACCTGCTCCGCCGTCCAGCCTAGCCCCTCTGAGGGTCATGGGCTGCAGTCCCCAGTGGCTGTGGACAGAGGGGCTATGCCAGGCTGGGGGCACCTCAGCAGCCCCTCAGGCTCAAGAGTCTGTGGAGACAGGGGCCAGGAGAGCCCAGCCAGGAGGACATCACCTCCTGGGCATCTCCCTCTTTTTTGCTGTCGTCAGATCAGGGAGGTGGCTGGGCCGGTGGGCTGGCCATCAGTTCACGGTGGGCACCTGGCTGTGGTGCAGGCTGAATTCCTTGGCCTTGAGACGGAGGCTGGCGATGCTGTTGGCCATGTTGACCCCCGGGGTCGCCGGGCCTGAGCCCCCAGGGCTGTAGGGGGGCACGGTGCTGGGGATGACAGGAGACACAAGGACACGTGGGTGTGTGGGCCTGCTGCCTGGAGCCAGCTGCTTCTGGCTGTCAGTCCTGGACCTCAGCTTCTGGTCCTGCTGCCTCCCCTCCTCAGCTTGCTCTCCTGGGAAGCCTCTACCTGGGGCTGGGGCTACAGGATTTGGGAAGAAGTCAGAAGCACCTAGAGCTGGTGCTGGGACAAAGGAGCCTCCCATGGGACCAGGGCTCCAGCAGAGCCACTCACACAGACTAAGGGGCAAATGGCACCTTTGGAGTTGTGGGGTATGGTGGCCCAACTCCCTAGCACCTCCTAGCTCTTCCTTCCTGCTGGGTCATGTCAGAGCCTTTCTCTAGCTTTGACCCAGACAAAACTGCCCCAGAACCTGGCTCTGGACCCCAGTGAGGCCCAGGGGACAGGCACGCCGGTGTGCCTAGGACTCTTCCTGCAGTTTTTCAGCTTCCTCATGGTGATGCCTATACATTGCGCCCACTCCAGACAGGCCTGTCCTCTCCCCACTCCATGCATTCATGCACACACTCACATGCATGTGGACACACATGCATGCACGCACAGTCATGTGTCCACATTGATGAGGGGACACATACACTCACACACACATGCTCATGCACATGCACTCATGGGCACACGCATCCAAACACCACTTGGTGGACTCCAGATCCAAGGGGTACCTGGACACCATTCAAGCTCCTCTCAGACCCTCAGAGGAGTCTGGGCCCTAACAGACCCCATAGGATCCCTGGCTGCCCTCTCTTGGCCTGAAAAGCTTCCTGCTCTCACCTGTAGGGTGATGAGGCTGTCCAGGAGAGATAATCTGGACTCAGGGCAGTGGGCCGGGGAGCCACGGGCTGCTCAATGGTGGCCTCCTGGCTGTAGGACTTGAGCAGCGAGGCGGAGCGGTTGGCCAGCAGGGCCCGCTCATTCCGGCGGAACTTGGCACGGCGGTTCTGAAACCAGACCTGGGGGCAAGAGGGCACGGTGAGCAGGGGGCATCAGATGTGGAGGAGACCCAAGTTCTTTTGGACCTGGGTGCGTGCCTGCTCTGCCACCAACCCTGGGCTGGCAGCTTCACGTCTCTGAACCTCAGTTTCCTCATCTGTAAAATGAGGATGATAGATGTGCCAGTTGCTAGGTAAGTGTGTGTTGGAGAACGGCGCACGAAGGAATGAACAAATGGCATGGAATAAGTGCTCAGAACTTTAAAAGGACTTATTTGGCCTGGCTCGGTAGCTCACGCCTGATAATCCTAGCACTCTGGGAGGCTGAGGCAGGAGGATCGCTCAAGTTCAGGAGTTGGAAACCAGCTTGAGCAAGAGCGAGACCCCGTCTCTACTAAAATAAAAAGAAATTAATTGGCCAACTAAAAATATATAGAAAAAATTAGCCGGGCATGGTGGCGCATGCCTGTAGTCCCAGCTACTCGGGAGGCTGAGGCAGAAGGATCGCTTGAGCCCAGGAGTTTGAGGTTGCTGTGAGCTAG
>CAUYRT010079108.1:0-65869 GCA_963574885.1 Lepilemur ruficaudatus
ATGATTTTCAGTGAATTTACCGAGGTGTACAGTTAATCACATGAATCAGTTTTTGAGGAATTCCTTTCCCCTATTGAGACCCCTAATTCCGCTCCCCAACTACTTTTCAAGCATATCCCACCCCTCCACAGTGACCCCCCACTTTGCTCAGACTTGGGTCTACCCCCCACCCCATTTTATTTCTTAATTTTGAGTCTGTTCTTGGCCAGCTGGAGCTAGGTCTCAAGTAATTTTGTTTTCCCAAGAAGAGTATATGGATGATATATCTATTGAGGCTTTGTATAATCTGAAGATATGTTTCTGTTATATACACTTGTGAGAGCTATGCAGACACTATGGGAATTGCCCTTGGCCTCACTCACTGTTCTTTGGGTGATAGTTGAATTTCCATCTGAGATCTATAACTAGATGGCTGACTGACTTCGCACAGTTCTTAGTCTAACTCCTACTAGCTTTGATCTAGAACTGCTCAAAGACTCTGACACAATCTTCTGCACTTGTGCCTGTGCTATCATTAGTTCCTCCCTACTCTCTGCCTCTCATTTTGTCAGTTTTCCAGAAATTTCAAGTTCTGCAACAATGTAGAGAGAGATCTTGATGACACAGAGTAGGATTTCTCAACTTTGACACCCTTGACATTTTGGACCAGATAACTGTCTGTTATGGCGGTGCTGTCCTGTGCCTCAGAGGATGTTTAGCAGCATCCCTGGCCTCTGCCCACTAGATGCCAGCAGCACCTTATACCAAGTTGTGACAACTAAAAATGTCTCCAGACTGCCAAATAGCCTGGTATAAATTTAAAGGGTGGACCCAGCATTCCAGCTATCTCAAAGCAGCAACTGCACTTAGAAATAGGGCTGCCCCTATTTTTTGTTGGTATAAATCTTGTATTTTTAATCCAGGCAGCAGTTAATAAAGGAGAGCGAAGGTTCTTTTTATTTTTAAGTGGGCAGGCCTCCTGTTTCTAATGGCATTATACAGCTAGTCCACCATTATGTTTTCAGTCTAATTCCAGTATGCTAGCAGTTCATAACTATCCTGACTTTTTTTCTTTTTCTGTATAAATTATTGGAAAGCTAAAACCTGATGAATAGGAAATAATATTGGTCTTGCAGAGTTGTTTCTGGGTCAGTCCATTCTTCCTAGCCCACCTGCATTCATTATGTTAAGCACTCTTTTACAACAGGCAGTTTAGCAAAGAAAAAGTACTAGTAGTTTGGGGGGAAAAGGGAAAATGTGGAAATGGCTTAGCCTCTTTCCTTGCTGCTCCCATTCCCTTAGCCTAGGATGGAAATTCCTATTTTAGGTTTACTTTCCCTCCAGGTGGATCTGATGCAGTAGATATGGTATTAGTGGTTTTGTCTCTAGTTTTAATCTTTCCCATGCTGGGCTGGGTCACAAAGTGTCATCCTAGGTATGATGTCAGCTGCAACAGGCCTGGTTTATATCTAGGGGTCAGGTCAGTGCTCCTGCCCCAGCCCCTGTCCATCAGAGCACAACCAGTCTTCATGCTCATCTACGTTATCTTTCTTCAAGAGATTAGTAAATGAGAACACTCTTCTGATTGGGTGGTGTTGACCATTGTAGAGTTGTCTTTGGTTCATCATTTATTTTGAGCAAAAATATACTATCTGAACCCTGAATATTAATATGGCCTTTATATTTTTAAGAAGAAAAAGACCGTATTTGAAATAAACAAAGCCCTCAAACCCAGGCTAACACATTGTTTATCTTTTTCATCTCAAATTCCAAGGTTGGACAGACGTAAATTGAACTTTAAGTAGTATCCCATTCAATAAACAATCAAAATATTAAAATTTTTCATGATTTTACAATATACTCAAAGTAATAAGCCAGTTTTACATGTACAGCCATCTATAAATAATAATCTTAAAACAATGTCTCCCAATTTGTGTTCAATAAATGATAGGATTATATAATGATGTTATCTAGGTTTTTATTCCTAGAATAAGTCTATTAGTTTATGCAGCGCATCTTAAAATAGAATGAAATTTCTAGTTTTTAATCCACTCATCATTCACATACTATGTGTGTTGGATTTTTTTTCAAAATTCTTTCATAAACATCACATTGAACCAATGGGGGAACAGGTATTTTCCCCATCCTATAAACGATTAAGCCAAAGATCAGAGAAAGTGAAGCGATCACTTAATCTACCATAACTAGTATGAGGCAAGGCTGGAACCCAGGCGGATACAACTCAGAGACTAGGCTGTACCTCACCGCCTGCATAGTAAGTCATTTACTTTATCAAAGGGTAAAAGACACTGAAACCAAAGATCTTACCATCCTCTTTTATTCAACCAGACTTTTGTCCAGATAATTTACCTTGGTCAATTTAGTATGTGATAATTTATTAACAGCTTATTTGTTGAACAATAAATTATTATTGGGACCACATGCAGCCTTCTGGATCTTTGAGTGCAGCCTTTAGGATTTGTTCTGTGAAGTTTGGATTCGGTCAAGGGGCTGCACAAGTGGCCCCAAGGCTGCAGGTTCCCCACCGCTCCTGGTAAAAATATTTTTTACTAGAGAAATGGGTTTGTTGTCTTCTTTTCGAAGGTTTTTGAAGGTCTACATTTGTTACTAGAAGATCTAGTTTGTTACTTAATGCAAGGAAAAAAACTGATTAGTAACAAAATCAGTATTAATAGCTGAGCTGGTGATTCTTAAAATTCTTATAATTATCACAAATGGGGCCATTCATGGTGGCTTACACCTGTAATCCTAGCACTTTGGGAGGCTGAGGCAGGAGGACCACTTGAGGTCAGGAGTTCAAGACCAGCCTGAGCAAGAGTGAGACCCTCTCTCTACAAGACAGAAAAATTAGCTGGGCATGGTGGTGCACACCTGTAGTCCCAGCTACTTGGGAGGCTGAGGCAGGAGGATCCCTTGAGCCCAGGAGTTTGAGGTTGCTGTGAGCGATGATGACACCACTGTACACCAGCCTGGGCAACAGAATGAGACTCTGCCTTAAAAAAAAAAAAGCTTCAAAAAATATATATTCTTCTCTGCAGCCAACCTCTGTCCTTAAAAAATATACATTTCAAAATTTGAGTTACTCGTGAAAAATTACAAGTTAAAATCTGGGGTTATGAAGCTCAGCTTAAAACTTCAAAAAGAAACATAGTTTTTGATATTGTTATTTCATATGTGAACAAAAAGAACATTTGATTTAGAGATGCCAAAGCAAACCCCAAATGCTACAGGCTCTTGACTATGGTTTAATTTAAAGGCAGCTGTGAAATAGCTTTATACTAATTAGATTTTTTATATTAAATAAGAATGAACTGGAAATTGGTGCTTTACTTGACAGATATTGGACCTTGAAAATTAAATAATTATTCTGAAAACATTAGATCAACACTGATTTGAAATGCCTGCTTTGTAATTAATCATGAGTGAAAATGTGTGTTTAGTTCAAGTTGTGTTTTTGGTTTACATTAGCTTGACTTGATTATAAAGGAAAAAGAATACAAACCAAACAGCTTTGCAAGCCTCTGACTTCCTCTCATCCTGAAACACTACTTACGTTAATTTTTTAAAAATCTCTCTGTTAGTCTCTAAATTATTGCTTTTCCTTACTATTCTACTTTCTAATTGGACATATCTAGTCCTGATAATAGAGTAATTGAGGACCTGTGTATGTGTCCACGTGTTGAAAAATCGGGAAGCAGTCAACTTACAGGCTAAAGAAAACTTTAGTAGAGAAAACTTCCAAAGTGAAAGTTTTAGGGTACCTATGGTACTCAGCCTCTTTTAAGACAGAAACAGTACATTTTTGGGGCTGAATTATGATGGATTTGTGGCTTTTTGGAATAGAACTAAGTCTTTCTTTGTTTCAATTAAAGCCAGTGCATTCATTGAGCATCTACTCTGTGTCTGGCCCTGTGTGAACTGGTGCAATCTTCTGTAACAGGCGTGTAACAAAAGCTTGTTTTGTGTGCCAGCCCAGGTGTGGCGTGCAGGGCTGGTTAGTACCACCCTACCCCTGTGTGGGGCAGAGTAGAGCTGTCTCCGATGGAGAAACTTGGGAGCATGCTTGAAGGAAGAAAATCGATCTCCTTTGCCTATTCTTTCAGAATGGGTACTTGTAAATACACCAAGAACTAATGTGGCCATGATGCTCTGTCTCTTCGTCCTCGGATTCCTTATCTCTTGAGTCAGTGTCAGGCTACGAGGTGTGAAGTAGAGGCTACACTGTTGAAAACTAGGGAAGGCACCGGGAGGTAGAAGGATAGACATGCATGGAAGGGAGTAACTGGTGGAGAAGACACATAGTTGACAAATTGTAAGGTGCAAGAGGATCCCAGGTCTTTCAGCACAGCTGTGTGTGTAATTGGATGGCCTCTCCTGCTGGCCTGTGATTCCTTTTAGGAGTTGCAGGCCCTACCCAAATGTTCTGGATGGACAATGGCGACCTTCCTGAGCAGCATGGTGACATCACATGCATGCAGGATCAGGGCATAGGCAGCATGCAATGAGCAGCGGGCAGTCCAGGGCAATTTGCTGAGTGTAGACATGGTTGCATGAGATTGTTTTTATGTGCTGTGGATACTGCATATATTATAAGGTGACTGAATATAAGGAACCAAGGACAAAATAGACAACACATTGGTAAAGGAACCACATATGGAACTTTAGTACCAGTGGCTCTTCAGAGTCACACTTTGCATCTATAAATTGGGATCAGCAGCAGTACAATAGGTCTTCAGTAAGCGTTTAATCATTGAATGACAGAAAAATCTAGAACATCCAGGTGATCTGTTTTCTTTTTTAAAAATATTGGATAGTTTTTAACAATTTCTTCTATGTATTTTAAAACAAATCAAACTGAGCTTATCTCTCTTACCTTCTAGTATTTGCTCATATATATGCCTAGTCCATATACTGGAAGCGTAAGTACCTTATTCTGTATTCTGTTTTTATTCATTATATCACACCCATTTTCTTTTCCCCTACTTTTTTTTTTTTTTTTTTTGAAACAGAGTCTCACTCCGTTGCCCGGGCTAGAATGCCATGGCATCAGTCTAGTTCATAGCAACCTCAGACTCCTGGGCTCAAGCAATCCTTCTGCCTCAGCCTCCTGGGACTATAGGCATGTGCCACCATGCCCGGCTAATTTTTTCTATATATTTTTAGTTGGCCAGCTAATTTCTTTTTATTTTTAGTAGAGACGGGGTCTCGCTCTTGCTCAGGCTGGTCTCGAATTCCTGACCTTGAGCGATCCTCCCACCTCGGCCTCCCAGAGTGCTAGGATTACAGGCGTGAGCCACCGCGCCCGGCCTTCCCTTATGTTTTTTTTTAATCCTGCTTATATATTTTTAAGGAAGCAATGCCATTCACATAGCTCAATATTCAAGAAGAACAAAAGGGAATACAGTGAAAAGTCTCCCTCCCTCCTCTGTCCCCCAGCCACCCAGTTTTCAACCTCAGAATCAACCAATATTGAAAGGTTCTTATATTTCCTTGCAGAAGTATCTTACTAACATACAGGTCAATGTATATAAATGGTCTCCCCCTTTTACATGGCAGCCTACAAGGTAGAACATTGTATGTACTTTGCCTTTTTCACTGAACAATATATCTTAGAGCATATTCCGTATTGTTTATACTTAAAAAAATCAAGTGAGCTTTTTCATCACCCTACATTACTCCAACATGCCACTGAGCACAGCCTCTCCCTCCCTTCTCCTACACACACTTTCTGGCTTCTTTATGGTCTCATCTCCTGACTCCTCACTGTCTGTCAGCTTCCCTATCTTTTCCTGTCTGCCCAGACATTGTCCTATTTAAGCCTTCTCAACTACCGTGGCATATTGTGGCTTTGCTGCAGGTTTTTTTTTTTTTTTTCCCAGCTGAAAAAACTGTAACCATGGATTTAGTCCAAACATCCTTTTCTACTTTCTTATACTTGGGCTGCTGGATGTTCTAGAGGAAATTACACTAATATGCAGATGGGTGCCACAACACATTTATGATAACTGAGCTCACACGTCCCATATGCCCAGAAGTTATATGTCCCTAATAAGCTCTTCAACTCATTGTCTCCAGTCACTCTTCCCACCCGAATGATTTTTTTAACATGCAAATATGATCACATTAGAATTTTTCAATGGCATCTCATCACATGTAATATTGTTTCTCAACTTGTGATGCTTCGTCTACCACTATGTTCAAAATCCTTTATCCTAAGAAATTTTTGTTTTTTAAAACTACTTTCACTGAGGCACATACAATAAATATGATCATTTTGATAAAGTTTGACAAATGTATATACACCTCTGTAACAACCACCACAATCAAGATATAGAACATTTCCATCATCCCCCAAAAGTTCCCTTGTGTCCACCTTTGGAGTCAATCTCTCCTCCACTCAAGGTAACCACTAATCCAATCTCACCATGGACTAGTTTTTCCTGACTTAAAATTTAATATAAATGAAATCAGATGGTACCTTTTGCATCTTTTCATCAGTATGTTTTTTGAAGTGTATCCATGTAATTGTGTATTTCAACAGTGCATTACTTTTAATGCTGAATAATATTTTGTTGCATGAATACACAACAGTTGTTTTAAATCTATTCACCTGCTCTTCACTTCTGAGATAATTTCATCCACTCTCTTTCTGTTCTCTCTGCTACTCCCTCTGCTCAAATGATAGATTCCTGGACTGATTCTATAAGTCTCTTATCCTTACTGTTGTCTATATCTTTGACTTTTTCCCCCTACACTCTCTAAGAGATTCCTTTAATTTTATCTTTAAAGCCCTAGATTAAAGGCATAATACATATAATACCACATATAATAGGATTATCATAATTTTTGTCTCTAAGAAGTCTTTCTTGTTCTCTGATTATTCCCTTTTATGTAGCATTCTATTCTTGTTTTATGGGTGTAATACTTTCTCTTTTTGGAAATATTCGTTTTGAAAATCTTTCTTTCCTTGCAATATTTCTGTTCACTCCAGGTTTCTTTTTCAGCTTATTTTCATCTCTATCTTTCATGCTGAAGATGTTCTTGATATGTCTAATGATTCTTGACCTTACATTTATATTCAGAAAGAAAACACTAAAAAGTTGACAGGAAGCTCTTATATGGGGGTTGAGAGTGTTGCTGGGGAGAAATGGTCAACCAGTGGGCTCCAGTTTCAGGTCACTGAGTGGGGAGAGAGATGTTTCACTGGGACTCCCGTAGGTCTATGTATAGAGGTGCTTTCTCTGGAACCTCTCAGTTCTCCTATTGCCTTTCTAGGGAAGATACACGTGGGAAGAACGGGGCTAGGAGCCCCACTGTTCCACATGATGATGAGTGAATGTCTTTTGGGAATGGCAAACTGCCTTTATGATCTAAGTACAGGCCTGAACGAGAAGTATCTCATTATTGCATTCATTCACGCAATACAGATGACTCTTCTAGTTCATTTAGTAGTGAGTACTATTAAGGATGAACTTCAGTAAAAATTTAAATCAGGATCAAGAATAACTGCCTATTTAAAATCAAACCCATCAGTCAGGGCCCAGTTAGGAAAATATAGCCTCACTCAAATATACAAAATAAGAACTTTAAGGAGAACTAATTACAAATATTTTTTTTTTATTTCTAGCCTATTTGGGTTTTTCTTTTTTTTTTTTCCAGAATTTCTTAGTAGATTTTTGCCACCAAAAAAACTTATAAAAACATCTCTTGATTTTTCTGCACAATATTGCATTGTGAAATTATTCTTTTCTTTTCCTTCAAGGGAAAATGAATCCTCAAAAATAAAAACTCTGGAGAAAAAGAGAATTTGCTGAGAAGAATGCCATTATCCTCTTGCAAATCCTTTCCTTTCTCTTATTCTCAGTCCTGCTGTCTCATGAATTGACAATAATACAACATAGTTTCAGTGTGGTGATTGGTGCTATAAAATGCAGTTAAATAGAAACCCACAGTAGCCTCCTTCAGGATAGGGATGGCTTCTGTCACAGAGAAAGCCCAAATCCTAAAAGCACAGGAAAGCAAAACCCAGAATTAAACATTTTCTGGATGTTGATTATTTCTAAAATAGCAGAGATAAATGCCATATTTTCAAGCACAGAATGGAAAAGGAGGAAAGTTTTTAATCAATACTAAGGGCAGGTCAAGAAGAAACACATGGAAGAAAGATTAGACGCAAAGGATTTCCTGCTAACAAGTGTTATTAAATAAGAGAATGTATTATTTTTAGACATTGGTAAAAACCAAAAAATCTTTCTTTAGAAATACAGCAAAACGCTATGATGTGATCTCTCTGAAAATTAGATATGACCTACCCAGAACATAGAAAATAATAGCATTGAGAGGCTTTCATTTCTCTGTCCAGCCCCAGGAATTTTGACTTAACAAAACTACTTAAATTACACCATATGTTTCTGTCCTCTACAACTACTATTTATATTGGTAGTTCAAGACAAAGTTTTAAAAGTTTATTTTAAAATTATAATATTCTATGTCAATACAAACCGTCCAATTCCTGGGGCTTTGATTTTAACCGTGGATGCGTTCTATGATATATCTCACTCCACTTCAGACATTTCTGATCCAAAATTTCATTCCAATCTTTGACAGAGTAAAAAGAAAAGGCGCTCTCCAGAAGGCCAGCATTATTGAAGAGAACAATTTCTGATTATAATATTCCAATATTTACTTATAAAACACAAAGACAAATATTTAAATTATCACTACCCAATGGCAAAAAGATAACCATTATGAATATTTTTCTCTCTCCAGGATGTATGTGCTTATACGTATGTCCAATCATTCAGATATAAATTTCTTCTATAAATTGGGGTCATAATAAGCATTATGAGATTTTTTAAAAATTCAGTATCCATCAAAAATATAATTTTAAAGTCTTCAAATTTTGTTATTGTAGCATTTATACTAAAATATATTTACTACAAAAATATTGTAGTAAATTATTGTATAATTTATTCTTACTTTCTACTGTTGACAAATGTGGGAACAGATTTATCCTTTCGATTCATACGTAAAGTGCTAAAATGTTAAGTCTTAAGTTACCTTTGGCCCTTGGGAAAGCACAATACTTTGACAAAGTTAAGGTCAAATAAATTGAGAGGGGCAAGAGATGAAAATAGGGAGTGGAAAAAGGAATTCGGGGGTCTGGAACTGGAGATGAGGCCTGAGGCCCATGACGCAGTGTGACTCACGGGCCCCAACGCCAACATGTTACACACCCGACACATCTGGCTAAAAACGAACAGCAAGCACCAATTCTGAAGAGAATAAAAATATACCAGGGGAACTACAGGGAGTCTGGAGAATGAATTTGGAAAGGGGCTCTCTGTGTGTGAGGAAAACATGTATCTGTTCACACTTTAATATGCAGAGATACAGTATACACCCAGGAACTGCATCTGACGTCCTTTTGGAGTCCAAGTCTTTCCCCCAGACTATTGGGTCTTGGCGTCACTTGTAGCTGAATTGCTAAATCCTCACAACGAAAATCTTGGAGCCTAGACCAGATTGTTCTCGAACTCGGCTGCCATCAGCACCACGAGGGGAGGTGTTCGGCGTGTTTATTTCTGCTCCGGGGCTCGCACCGCTGACGCTGTGGAAGCTGCAGGTGAGGAAGCAGCCGGGCCCTGCGCGTTTGCAACCGCAGCTGCAGGTGAAGGTCCCCAGAGGGCGTCCCCGGAGGGTCCGCGAGCTACGCCGAGCCCACTGTCGTGTCTGCGACCTGCTGGCCCAGGAGCTTCCCCAAGGCCCCAGGCCCCGCCGTGGCCCCGCGCCGGGCCCGCGCCGCCCTCCCGCGCCCTCAGGCTCAGGTGTGACAGGACCGGCGCGCGACCTCGCGGCTGTAGGGGGCGCCTCCTGCCAGCCCGGCGGCGCTCGGGCTCCCTTGGACGCCGGCCTCACGTCAGATCTAGTTTTGTGTTTTGTTTTCAAAGTCCTCTCCGCCCCCTAACTGCTCGAAGGCGCAAATGAGTCAGGGGTGGGAAGGTGGGAGGGGAAGATGGAGAAAAGAGGCGCTGGGGGACTGAATACCTTCTTTAAATTACTGCTGACACCTCGGTTCCAGGCCCCTAAAATCTCAATCAACAATCCATTAGAACTCAACAGGAGTAAAACTAAATCCTCGTTTAAGTGTATTTATCCGATCTCCTTTCTCTCTTTCAAATGCTAAATCCATTTCAGCATATGCCCCCTTCTTTCTGTCGCCTTTCTCTCCAGACTGGCAGCCCGTACCCCTCTGGTAAATATGAAAGATGCTAATCATATGACATATCACGTCTCCGTCGCAGCCGGAATAAAGCCTTCAGATTTGGGATCATTGCCTCCAGACAACAGCTTCATCAGCCGGAAAGTTGGGTTTTTTTTCTCCTTTCCTTCAACTCTCAATCCCTTCTTTGTCTGCAGGAAAATGCAGCCGACTCGAGCCACCCAGGCCATATGGTTCACTCTGTATTTTCTTAGTTGAATTCTGAATTGTTTCTGTGACTTGCGAAGTTTTTTTGGAAGTGCGTATAAAGACATAGAAGAGCTACTTGTTCAGGGAGCGGTGCCCGGGTGCGCCGCGGCCGCCCCCTCCCGGCCTGGAGACCCCGGCGACAGCGACAGTCGCATTAGCACAATATTGTGACGAACGACCGCGCAGGCCACAGCTGCTTGCTTCGCACTCTGGGCCTACTCAGCGTCTTGCACGGCGCCTGGCACACAGTAGGCGCTCGAGAAATACTGGGGGAGGGGAGGAATAAAAAGAATGAATAAATCAGCTCTAAGGGTTGACCCTAAATCTTTTGGGTTCTAAAGTATCTCTTTGGATCCCTGAAAAATAAACCAGATCCTCGACACTCTCTATTGCATTCCAGTTTTATAGTCTACATAGTTTATGACGCATACAACGTTTTGATTTGGGTCTACTTATTTGAATGTAAGCTCTATGGGGGTAGAAATTGTGTTTATTTTGTGCATCGCAGTGTTTCCCGGGGCTGGAACAGTGCTTGACACACATTCATTACTCATTAAGCATATTTTGCATGTAGGAAGGAGGGATGATTCAATGAATAAATTAATGAACTGATGTCCTATTGCCAACAGGTATGGATTAAGAAACTTTCTTTGCTAAAAATTCGAACTTATTTGCCTCAACTTCACCCTTTTGATTCATATCAACAACAAACAATACATTTATTTCCAGAAGAGAATTGTGGGTTTTGTGTTTTGCGCGTTTTTCCCCCCTCTTTAGTGGGGAGAGGAGAGGGAAAATCAGCTTTCAAGATCTTTATCCATTTCTCTGAATAAGTTTTGTGTTTTCCAGGTTCGGGACCGTCCGTGCGAGGGAGCAGGCTGCCAAATTTCCTTTCTGTCTAACTCCTTACACAAATCCCAAAGGGCCCTTTCACCAAATCATTAAATTCTACAGAGGTGGTCAAGCTCGCACTGCTTTTCATGAAACGGAGAAAGAAAAGGGTCCTTGAAGTTTAGAAGATGCCCAAGGAAAACTCCTTGAATGACATCAAAAGAATGAGTTTCCATAGCTGTTGAAGCACGAGGGCAGTGTATCCGCACAAAGGGGGATCGGGGCACCAGGACGGGCCCACCGCTCTGTCCCAGGACAATTGGGTCACTGAAATAGGGAATTAATTACCATTGGAGAGTGGGCAGCCCATTCACCACTGGCTGAGTTTTATTAAACGCCAATATAAATAACAAAACAACTCTTGTGGCTGCACTATTCCTACACGCCAAAGGAAGGATTATGCTGGGGATTAACATCTTAAAGTCTATGAGACTTTCTGACTCAAGGCTCGGAGCTGGTAATCGTGTTTGTCTCCTGGTTCAGCGATTAGTGCTCTCTTTCTTGCACTTTCCCCTGGATAGCCAATGTCCCTTTTTGCAGGCACGGAGGGTTGGGGGGGTTCTCTCCCCAGTGGGCCCCCAGCTCTCCATTCACGCGCCGGCTGTTCTCTTCCCCTTACCTGAGGCAAACAATCAGAAAGCTGGCGGGGATTGGCAAAATCTCCTACAGTGATTTCTTTCCTTCGTGGGAAAGACGACGGACGCTTGGGTAGCGGTTTGCATAAAGGGCGAGGAGAAGTCTGCTGGGCTCTGCGCTCCCTGGAGCGGAGGGGGCGAGGTGGGGTGGGCCTCCCAGCACCTGCGGAGGAGATGTGGGCTGGAGACTAGGGTCTCTGGAATGGGGATGGGCCTGGGGGATGATCGTCCCTGCCTTCTGTCTCCCCTGGCCAATGTCCTGGAGGGGTAGGGCTGGTGCAGTGAGGCGACAGCTCAGTGACCCAGCCAGACCTCTCCAGGACTCGATTGAAACAGAATCCTCTCCGGACGGGATCCGAGAGGAAAACGAGGGTGAGACTTAGAATGCCACGTGGGAGCGGTGGCAGGGGACCAGGACGAAGGCGGGGCATCAGTTTACATTGCCATTCCCCTTGGCTTCCTTGGCTCCGGGAAGGAGTCCGTCAAAAAATACGAACTCACACTCGTTCCCAGCGCTCACCAGCACCACCAGGGAACCCTAGCCCTGCAGGGGGTCCTCTGCTGAGAAAGCTAATCGTCCCCACTCCAGGCTCGCCTGCTCTGGAAACCACGTTTCTAGACTGTAGCCAGGAACTAGAGACTGGTGGGGGTGGGGAGTGAAAGACTTTGAGGATTTGCTTTTTCTCACCATCACTGGGAAGATTAGAATTTAGGGTACAAAGTCCCCCTTGGCAGGCTTTCATTCTGATCTTTTAGCAGAGCAAAAGCAATACCCTCTCCTTTTGGCCTGGGTGTTTGTGAGTTGCGGGACAGGCTTTCTGGACAGCCAAGCCTTTGCTCTTGTACCCTCAAGGAAGGGCGCCCTCCTCCGCGCCCCGGGACAGTCACCTGCAACAGCAAGAGTCTAGCGCGGGGATCATTTGTCCTCTTTTGCCACTTGTGAGGTCGAAGTGTGGATGGGATGTAGCCTATGGCTCCACAGCAACACCTACCGTAAACTTTAGGGCTTTTGGGTCGTCTCAAAGTTCAAGCTTCTTAGAAGCAACAAAGACTTTTTAAAGATCTCCACCCCTTCCCTCCTCCCCTGACTTCACTTTTCTCTTGCTACACGCACTCGGCCCCTTTTCTTTCTAAGGCTCGGGATGAGTTTAAATCATTGTGCTCCCATTTCTTGATAACTGCCTGCTTTGAGCTTTTGTTCTCTTAAAGTAGGTTCGCACACTGAAAGAGGGGCTGAAGATGGACAGTTTGACCCTGTAGGACAGTTCACGCAATGGACAGGAGCGGCCTTCGGTCACCATCCTCGCTGATGCTATTCATGCGCTCCCCTCCCCCTTCACAGAACATTTCAGCCTCGTTTCATCTGGACAATCTTTTAGACCACACAAGTGCCTCTTGAATTTATTTAAGTTAAAAGAGTGCTAGAAGAGTCCAGCTAAGGATATTTGGCATTAGTTACGTCTTCGCAAAGCTGAATACAAATCGAAATTGCTTTTTTCAGCAAAACTGAGCAAAATACTGAACAAATAGAATCCTGCTATCTAGGCAACCGAGTGTGAACGGTTGGTCTGTGGAGTGCACCAGCGTTGCTAGCTTGCCCTTGGGGTCCTTTCCTTTTTCTTAAAGATATTTTTCATAGTGAGAAAAATGCTCTATTATCAAGAGAAAGGCAGCTCTTGAAAGCTACAGTGCAAACACACAACCGAAATTTTTAGAGTTCCAAGATCAATAAAGGGTGATTTCCTTACACCTTTACTTTGCACAGTAATCTACAATGCACCGCTGCATATACCCAAAGAAGCCCTAATTTTAAAAATAAAATTCTATAATTCCCATGATATCATCATGTTTAAATGACTTAGAGGTTGTTTTATATCAATATTTGAATATATATACAACCCCGAGTTTCCTGACAGTGCTGGAAGTTTCCATTAGAAGGAAACTTCCAGAATAGGAAATGTGCAGTTTACCTTAATACTATTTTACCATTACCAAACATCTGCAAAGGATACACTTAAATTTGCTTATTAACTTTGCATTATTAATAGAAGGTTTGGATTTTTGTCAATGGAAAGCATGTGCCCTTTCAGTGAATCATAAAAACATAAAATCCTGGGAGACTATAACAACTGGGCAGTCAGATGCCCAAATACTGTTAATCAACCAAGAAATCCATTGTGTTTCGTTAGCGTTAAGCTTGAGACCCAGCTTGATCTCATTGTTATTTGGGGTTATGTTAACACAAGGCTCACCAGATTCCCTATAAGCCTCTACTTAACTGGATTGCAATTCTGTTCTTCTCTCAAATATGTTTTATCATTAAATCAATCCAGCACTTCCCAGCCAAACCAAAATTTTAAAGCAACCTGTCCAAAGAGGTGTATTTCTGCTGATGCTAAAGTAAACCTTCCTTTGTTTTCTATTACATTAATCTATTGGCTTGTCTTTATGTGCAGCAACTCCTGTGGAGAGATACAGATATCTAAAGACTGACAAACCATAGTTCCTCCCATCATCCCAGTATTTATTTGTTTATTTTTTCTTTTTATTTCAGGAAATTATGAGAGTACAACCAGTATTTATTTTTAACAGTCTTCTATAATTTCCTCAGAACCTAGCTTTGTCACTTCTTATTTCATTCAACTGTACAAACAAAAACTCCTGCATCCACTCCCACGTGTTTCTTTAATCCCTGCCCACCTGGGCTGGACAGGGCCACACCCCTGGTGAGTTTTCTTTCGGGGGACTATGAGCCGAGTATTGGCTTGTTTGCTTTCCATGATTGTTGCCTACAAAGTAATGCTCATGTGTGCACACTCCTGACCTATCTTTTGCTTGTATCAAGCTATGTATGAAGTTCTGATTCTGCCAGCTGCTGCGTGCAGGAGAGACTGACGGTGCCTCCCGTTTCTTCTTTCTTTTTCATTTCTGCACTTCTAACAAATGAAATCAAGCTGTTCTGAAAGGACTGAGGAGGAAACGGTGGAAATGATGCTTTTAAAGTTGGGGAATTTGTTTTAAAATGGGAGGAAATGGAAACACAAATATGAAAAAGCAAAGGAAAAATCATGATAGTTTTCAAATAATTTCAAGACAAAGAGAAGTCTGAAGGTTGGAGAACTGCAACAGGAAAGAGTCTCTTTCACAGGATTCTAATTTTCATTTACTTTGTCCCTTGAATTCTGCTTACCACTTCCCTGCAGAAAACATTAAATAAATTAAAATAATGCCAAAACACTAACAGCCGCTTTCATCACTCCTTCTCTGAAATACAACTTCCAATTCTTTTAAACCAAGGGAAAAAAAGATGAGAAGTTAACATTCTTGCATTCCAAGGAAGATTGTCTAAATAATAAATAAATAATTTAAAAAAGAAGATAGTTATCTCTTGCTACTCTTAGATTCCTAATACTCCAACTGCGCCTTACTTAATTTGCAAAAGGGATCTCAAGGGACGCCTCTCCAGTCTCCTGGAGTCCAGATCCATCCTCGCGTCGACAAGAGGGTGGGCGTGAGCGTGGGGGACAGGCGGGGGAGGGGGTCTGACCAGCAATTCAGAACAAGTTTCCTCCGAAGTCCAGTCGCCCTTCAGCTCTTTTTTCTCATTGAAAAGCGGGAGAATCGGGAAGACGGGCCCCATGTCCCTACAACGCCTCCCAGCGCGGAGCAGAGGTCACGGAAATGTCAGCGCAGCCCCTTTGCTCGCAGGAACAGCAGCTCCGCCGCTCTCCGGCTCTGTGCAATGCCACCCACGCAGAAACCTGGCCGTCCCCTCCCGCCAGGCTGTAAACTGAGGCTAACAGCCCAGCACCTCCGTCAGTGTCCGGAGCCTCAGTTTACCGCACGCAAAACGAAGAGGTTTCTTTCACCTCTACCTTGTGATCATGTGAGTGTTCCCATTCTCACATCCTCTAAAAGCCGGTCAACCGCTCCCCGCCCAGTCCCCGCGTCCTGGAGACGCTATGAGTCCCCAGTGTCCTCTCCCTTCACCCTCCCACACTGGTTTCTCCGGACGCCAAGCACACTCGTTCACGACGTGCCCACTGCTCGCCACCCACACCCCTTTCCTTCCCTAACCAAACGCAAGCGTTTTCGAATCGGTTACTATTTGAAACCGTCCCTAAGAGGCTTTGCCAAGAGCCGCCAGGCAGCACACAGGGCTAACTGCTTTCCCCGGGATTCTGACCCCCATTAACTAATTCCGAGCTCCCCTCGCCCGGGAGCTGGAGGCCCGGCCGCGCCCGGTGCGGTGCGAGCTCGCGCGCCTGGGCGGGGGGAGCCGCGGCGGCCGCTGGGACGGGGGCGGGGGCGGTAGCCGGGGGTCCCCCCAGCCGCCCCCCGCGCTCGGGCCCCTAATGAGCCGCTGAAAGGGAGCGGGCTCCGGTGCGCGTGGCTCGCAGGCCTCCTGGAGTCCGGGGCGCCCTGATTGGCCAGCTGCGCCTCGCGACCTCCATTCATTAATAAATTAGCGGCACGCTCCAGCCGAGCGCGAGCCACCAATCACAATGGACAGCGGCGGCGACAACAGCCACAGCTTGAGCCGCTGCGGCCGCCGCGGCCTCCGCAGCTCCGGCCGCAGCCTCGAGCTCCAACAGGAGCTTTAGAACCATTTTATGCTGATTAGATAAAAAGGGGAAAGGGAGGTGGGGGTGGAGGGAGGAGGAGGATGGATGGCAGGGCCAAGGGAGGGGGGAGGGGGCGAAGAAAGAGAAAGAAATGAATGATGATAATGCAATGAAAAGAGTAAGCCAAGGGACAGAAAAGCGGGGGAGAAGGGGGGCCAGGACGGGGGGAGGAGGCGGCGGTGGCGGGGGAGGGGGCGACGTGGGGGCCCGGGGGCAGATCTGATTGTTTTCTTGGTGGTATATAAGGGGTTTTAAGGAGAGTCGTGTGCCAGACACGCAGCCACTGAACCACAAGCAGTTTCGCTTTAACTGGAGTGCCTGGGAGTCGCGTGCCAGGAGCCGCACGGCCGGGGACTGACTGACAGACAGACACGCACCACCGCCACCACACACGAGACCCGGGCGGGCCGCCGCCGCCGGGGCTTGGCAAACGCGCGCGTCGCAGAGGTCCCCCGCGGAGCCGCGCCACCGCAGCGCCGGGCTCGGGCTGCGGACACAGTGTTGCGCTCCCGGCGGCGCGGAGACCGCGCCGGGCACCCCTCAAAGCAATAGCACATTTAGAGCCAACTAAGTAAGTACTCGCGCCACGGCGTCCAACTTCGCACGCAGTCGGACCACGCCCGCACGCACTCTGCTCCGCGCAGAGTCTTTGTCGCGGAGGTCACAGTCCCTTCCCAGGGCAGGAAGCCTGCGGAGTGCGGGACCCACCTGACTGGCGCTAGGTAGCAACGAGGGGCTCTCCTGACCTTGGCTGGGTTTCTGTCCCAACTACGTTCTGGCCCCTCCGCGTCCTTCCGCGCCAGTCCTCTCGGTGACACGTAGAACGTGCCTGTGTTTCTTTATTGACATCTCATTCGCCTCTTTCTCCTCCCTCGCTCTCTTCTGTAGGATGTTCGTCAAATCTGAGACCTTGGAATTGAAGGAGGAAGAGGACATGCTGGTGCTGCTCGGCTCGGCCTCCCCGGCCTCGGCTGCCCTGACCTCGCTGTCGTCCAGCGGCGACGAGGACGAGGAGGAGGAGCCGGGCGCGCCAGGCGGGGCGGGCCGGCAGCGCCGGGTCGAGGCTGGGCCCGGCGCGCGGGGCGGCTCGGAGGCGGCGGGGCCCGAGGGCTGCCGGCCCGCGCGGCTGCTGGGTCTGGTGCAAGAGTGCAAGCGGCGCCCGTCCCGGGCGCGGGCGGTGACCCGCGGCGCCAAGACGGCGGAGACCGTGCAGCGCATCAAGAAGACCCGCAGGCTGAAGGCCAACAACCGCGAGCGCAACCGCATGCACAACCTCAACGCGGCGCTGGACGCGCTGCGCGAGGTGCTCCCCACCTTTCCAGAGGACGCCAAGCTCACCAAGATCGAGACCCTGCGCTTCGCCCACAACTACATCTGGGCGCTCACCGAGACGCTGCGCCTGGCCGACCACTGCGGCGGCGGCGGCGCGGGCCTGCCGGGGGCGCTCTTCTCCGACGCGGTGCTGCTGAGCCCGGGGGGCGCCGGCGCCGCCCTGAGCAGCGGCGGGGACAGCCCGTCGCCCGCCTCCACTTGGAGTTGCACCAACAGTCCCGCGCCGTCCTCCTCCGCGTCTTCCAACTCCACCTCCCCCTACAGCTGCACTTTATCGCCCGCCAGCCCCGCCGGCTCGGACATGGACTACTGGCAGCCCCCGCCCCCCGCCAAGCACCGCTACACGCCTCACCTCCCCATGGCCAGGGATTGTGTCTAGCCCTGACGTCTCTGAGACCCACACCAGGCCTTAGTGGCTTCCCTTTCCTGTCCCCAGCCGAGCCCTCCTCCCCTCCTCCACTGTCCCCACTTTCCACGCCCCACAGGGCAGATGCAGCCGTTCTGATTCCTCGGCTGGCTGCCTTCCTTGACTGTATTCATTCAGACGGGCTGTGATTTATTGAAGGTGTGATGGAGCTGGTGGCGTCTGGGGGGCTCCTCGAGACTAAAAAGATGTTGGAAAGAGATGATAGTGGCATATCTAAAGAGTTTGCAGAGCGGACTGACGCTCCTCCCCTTTCTCTGTAACGCCGGAGGACTCGGCGCAGTGCGTGTGAATCTCCTAGGGGGAATGCAACTGGTTCCTATGATCTTTTCACCTTTGCTTCTACATAGAGATGTTAATGTCGAGTAGAAAGAAACGTATCTTAGCATCTGAATGATTTTACCGGTAACAATATTATCCACAGATTTGCAATGGCTGGCATCTGCTTTCTTCCCATTGCTGTCTGCAGGCTGTGGGAATTTCACCTGTCAAACCAAACTTTCCCTCTCTGATGTGCACTTTGTTCTGTTTCCCAGATTCGTCACAATGCCTATTGTCCCGTCCTTCTCTTTCCTTTTTCTTCCCCATTTTGCCATCTGTCTCTTATGATTTATAAGAGGGAAAAAAAACTTGTTTTGTTAGAGGGGCAGGTTAGAAGTCATTGTATAATTTGTAGGCTTTGTAATGATTGAATGAAAGCGTGGAAATTTAGGCTGAACTCTCTATCAAAAGAAAAAATGTGGAGGAAAAGGGAAAAATCAGGAGGGAGGATTGCTTCATGCATTATTTATCTCGACCTTTTAGGGGAGAAGGAACTCCCCCATTCTTTCAAGAGATTAAAAATAAATCAACAGTCTGAAAACCTAAGCAGACACGGAGCATTATCGGGATCAGCCACACACGTGTTCCCTTCTATTTATTATAAAGAAATTTTTCATGGGAAAAGTATGTATTTTTTGTATATTCCACAGAGTTTATTCTAGTATGTATTTACATCTTGAAGAACAAGAAAACTGTTCTTGTGATTAAACTATAAATAAAGTATCTAATTTTCATAAGTTTTGTGTGTTCTAACTTTTTCTAGATTATGTAGTTTGTGTTTGAGTTGCAAATGAGTTGTGTTTTCCTGAAATTCCTCCCATGTCAAATTGAATATAGTACTTGTATTTTGGGGGCAAATGTTTGTGTGTAGGATTTCCCTAAGAAATTACAAGAAGCTGAATTATATTTAAGACATTAACACTGAAATAAGTAACTCTCAATACAAACACAAACTTTGTTTTTGAGAAATCAATTTCTGAGCACATGAGGGGAAAAAAGGAAAAGAATTAAAATGATAATGTCACAATAAGCCCCAAAGTTCAGAACACATCACTGATTTTTAAAAATAGTGAAGTTGAAATTTCTTGGTGGAGTGTGTAGAAATTTGGTTTTTACATTTCTTTTGGCTTCAGTTCTCATCTGTAAACTGAGGGGCTTGGACAGTGATCTCCAAGGGCTCCCTTTCCAGCTCTGTCTGTGATGTAACAGTATTTATAAATTCACTATTGGAAGCTGATGTTGTATTGATCATCTGAACAAGCAAGTCGGTTTTAAAAGCAAACTCCTAGAAAAAAGAAGATATTTGAGCTGGAATTCAAAAATATCTGAAAGAAATAGCTCTCCTTTCTCATCTTTGTTAAAGTAATTACATGGGCAAAACCTCTTCAAAGAGGAGGCAAAAATAGTTTCACTTGCACCTCAACCTCCAAAGCAGAAATGAATGACCTTTGGTTGACCTTGGGTCAAAAGTGACCAAGTGAATGTTGCTCACATTCTAGATATAATCCCCTTGGGAGAGGATGTCTATAACAATACAAGCTAAAAAGGACCATGTAAGAAAATGTCATGGTGAGCACCCTCCTCACCGTGAATGTCATATCTGCCTCCGGTCTGGGTTAAGTCCTCCACTCTTCTGCATAAAACAATAATAATTTCTCTGGAGAGGTCTATCTGAAACTACTGTTCTCTAGCCTATGGAAAATACTAAGTGTTTAATATTTTAATGACTCCATTTTTATCAAAGGAAGAACCAACTCAGGGGTTTTGTTTCATTTTCATAGCTGGACGTAAGAGAGACCTGTTGAAACATCGCTTCTAATTTAAAGATTGTATTATTCTTAGCTATTCTTTGATTATCTGACATGGAGAAAACATACAGTTCTCTTATATTCACATGTATGTGTCTAGTGTTTAAAAAACCAAGCCAGCAAAGTAATTATAATAGGATAGTTTGAAAACATTAGAGTTTTGATGCTGAGCAATGCTGCTTCTAGTGGTGATATGATGATGATGATGATGCTGCTATATGGTGCTTCCTTGGGAAACTTGCCAAAGAAACAGGGCTGTGGCGGCAGACCCTGAAGTGCAGTTACTCTTCCGAGACTACGGAAACCCCTCAATTGGCAAGGCCATCTCCTAAACAGGTGACTTATTTGGAGAGGCAGGCATGGGTAGACGGTCCAATAATCACAGCTTTGAGTATTTATAGCTAATACAGACTTGACGTTCGACCTAGCAGAATCTAGCAGCTACCTCTACACAGTTTCTCCAGGTCAGCAGTCTTGTTCACAAAGCCAGAGCTTGCAGGTCCCCATACCCAGGCACGTCATGCATGCCACGTGATCCGTCTACCACCTGCGAACCGCGCTCAGGCTTTCTCTTGCCGGTCTAGAGTACACTTCATTTTACACTAAATTGGCACAATTATTTTTTATGGCGTCTAATCATCTTCAGCAATTAAGAATGATGTTCTTACTGCCTCAGCGCCAGTTCTCCTTCCTAATCCACCGCGACCTCCACAGCCTGGGCGCTAAGGCAGGTCGTCCTCTCCCCTCTCTAGCAGACATAAGTACAGTGACAGGGTCGAGGCCATTGCTTCTGCAGTAGGGAACAAGGTCGCTTTTTCATTTCATCCATTCCCCTCCCCACATTGTGAGCGCGCTGCGATGAGCTGCGTCAGTCTGCACCGAGCGGGCCTGCAGGCCTCGGGCCCGGGCCATCCTGTTTCTAGTGGCTCTCCGAGCAGAGACATTTCAAACGGCGCTGCGGAGATTTTCTTCCGGTGACAGTTGCTAGATCTTTCCTGCGCGTTGACTGTAGCGCCGAGAGGCGTGAAGGTTGGTCCTGTCTGCACCGGGGGGTCGCTTTAGCGCCGCCAGGGTTCCAGGGTGGGTTGTATTTATTTATTCTGAAGTGCCCAGGCCTTGTTACGGCTCATTTTTCCTTCGTCAGATTTTAAATACATCCATGTGAGGGCCAAGAAAGAGGAGGGGAAAAAAAGTAGAGGGGCGGACGGCCAAACGCGGGGCCCGCCGCAGGAGTGGGACCCGGGCCCGGCGGCGCCAGGAGGGGCCGAGGCGCCGGGGCCCCGTCGCACCTGGACAAGGGCGGGTAGGCGCCATTCCGGGCTCAGACCCAGTCTCCGGCCGAGGCCACGGCACCGAAGGGCCCAGGTGGAACTTCCCAGAGTCCCGTAGTCGGGTGGCCCGCAAAGGGCGTCTAGGCCCAACCCCGCTCCGGCCGCGCCCACCCGCCGGTCGGGGTCCCCGGGGCTCGGGGCTGCGAAAGGGCCGAGCCTGGAGCTCGCACCCGCACCGCCCCGACCCGCCGTGGGCGGGTGGCGACTTCTGGGCACCGACACCTGGAACCCGTTGAAAGCGCCTCCTCCTTAAGCGGGGCCTGGTTCTCCCTCCGCCACCCTCGGGCTCCCAGGCGAGCATTGAATGTATTAATTAAATAAAGCGGGCAGCCCTTGAATCGCGCCAAGGCAGGGCGCTCCCGGGAGCGTGAAAGTCCCGGCCTCCGAATCCGCAAAAGAAATGTGTGAAAAGAGAATTAGTGAAATTAGGTTAGACCAATAAAACGTGAGGGCTCCAACATTCCCCCTCCCGCTCCCCCAGCCTGGGGCTAGAAGGGCTATCTGGTCTGATCTATTGTCTCCCGCCTTGGCAGGGGGTTCATTGTGTGATAAATAATTCCCCCTCCATTTTCTTTTATTCTTAAAAAAAGAAAATGGGTATTTGCATAATCAGTGCTTTGATGTGGCCAGAATTCGGAGGTTTGGTCTACCCGAGTCTGCGATTGGTAGCGAAGCAACAAAGCTCGATCCAGATCTTTCACTTCGCTGACAGTGTGTGGGGCAGATTGTCAGAAACAGCGGCGTTAAGCTGCTGTCTCATTTTTTAAGGATCCACTTTAATGATTAAACTTAAGGAATGTCCAAAAAAAGGAGGGGGTGAAAGGCGAGTGGTCTCACCCCTCTCTACCTCTCCCTGTCCTCAGGGTTCATTGTTTTCTGCAGTTTCTTTTCCAAAGCGCTCGGGTTGGGGGTGCTGCGCCTCCCTCCGGGCGCCCCACGTGGCTCCGAGCGGGCACCGGCAGGGGTCCCCCGACCGAGGAGGGGCGAGGTCTGCAGGAGCAGCCCTCCTCTCTCCCCGCCCCCCTCGACACCCGTTTTTCTTTCCCCAGTGTGGTTTATGCAGCCGGGATGGGGTTCGTCTTATGGAGGATGCTGAAGTGAGTCTCTCTTTAGTCCCCAAGTGGAATGGGGGGGGGGTTTCCCTGGGAACGCAGCTTGGGGGCAGTTTCAGATGCTCCCGCCAGGACAAGCAAGCAAAGAAATTCAGTCATCCGAAAAGCAGAACGCGAAAGCCCGTGTGGCCGGAGCTTTGATTTCCCTGCAAGGTGGCGTGAGTCGGAAGGACGGAGTGGGAAAGGATCCTGATGGTGTGTGCACTACAACAAATGACTTTTTTCCCCCTCTCGGTGCCAGGGTCGGGGAGGGGGCGGTGGGGGTGCTTCTGTTTGCCGTCGCTCTCACTCTCTGGCTTCCCTAGCTGCTCAGAGCGCGAAGGGGGAAATGCCAACTTGGATTACTCACTGGGAGCCCGGTATGAAAGGCCAGGCCTCGCTGAGCCCCCGACAGACGCCGGCTTGGCGCTCCAGCCTGGGGAGGTGTCCACTGAAGGAGCCACGCCCGGCCTCCTGAGATCCAAATGGGATATGGATCGCGACGTGGCAGCGGGAAAGGAGGATGTTGGAAACACCTGCTCGTCCAAGGTCCCACTCCTCCCCGCCAGCCCCACATCTCACTGAACTGACCCACAGATGATGCCCCACTAGCTTTTGGATCACAGAGCTTCAGTGGTGGTTAGCTCATCCTCAATTCTCTTTTTACTTGTTTATCTTTCCCTCGTACTTTCCAAGGCTGTAACTCTATAAGCATTCGGTTTTCTTCATATCAACTTTCTTACAAAACAGAAGTTATATATTTCTTAAGAAATAAAAGGACCTGGGATTCACGGTTCTTCCCAATGGAAGCATACCTGTAAGGTTTGACTTTGGGGGGTAGCTCTTCAGATTTATGTCACCCGGCAGACACTACTAACTGCACATTGAATTCCAGGGATGGAGGAAATCAAGAGGCAAAAAGTTATTTCCGAAGGACACATCTCCAAGAGAAGCCTGTTTGGACTGTGGCTGGCTTTTAAAAGATTCAATCACAGCTGTGACTCTTCTCTGATAGACCTTGTTGAATTATACAGCGGGCTGTGTCACCAAGCTTTTTCTGCATTTCCCCTTCCTTTGGAATGACTTCATCCTCACCTTCTCTTTATTTCCACCTGCACTCAAATTTCGACTCCACTTTCACTCCCTTTTGCTCTGTACCTAAAGGCATACCTGGAGACATTAAACAATAGAGCAGAGAACCAAAACCCCTCACCTATCTTATGTGATGTAGAAACAATTACATAAAAGTGCTGGAGTCCATGTAAAATGAAAACAGCAAGCTTTAAAATGTAGAGAGAACTGGGGGCTGGTTTCCATGGCAGCAGCTTGCAATAAAGCCCAATTCTAAGTGACAAAGAGGTCATCTTCCTTTTCAAATGTGTTTATGATCCCTTTGTGTATTGTATTTTGGCATAAAAGCTTCTCTGCACCGTCAGGGCTCCACAGGCAGCTCTATGACTCTCAAGGGGGTTTATTGCCTCCTTGGCATAAGAATAGCTGAAAGAAGCCAAACTAGTGCCAGTGTGACAAAGGAGTAACCCCACAGGCTTGCCATTGCTTTCTTTCTGTAATCCATAAATCTCGCTATGCATTGAAGTAATCAAAAATGAAGGATTCTGGGATGAGTTTAATTTGATTTTGTGGTTTTTCAACCTTTACATCTACTGAAACATCACATGCAAACAAATTCAAGAAGATTTACTCAATGTGAGGATATGCTTAATTTTTTTTCTTGTCTTACTTTCCAGATAATTTTGGAAAGAGGTCAAGTGAGGTAAAACCTTGAACTTACCTGTGAAACTATCTAGTGGAAAATCTAATCCTGAATTTTAGTAAGTATTGTACTAATACATTAATACTTCTTGTGTATCACAGTGCCTAGAACATGATCAAAATGTTTTTTTAATCAAACCAATCTAAATTAATATTTTCATTCGCTCTCAAAATTACCCTGGCAATAGCTTGGTAATAGGAAACAGATAAGGGAAAAAACATAATTTTTCTGGTAAGGCAGTCAAGAACTCAAAATTCCTTAGTTCAAATCTAATGTTTCTCTTGAATTAGAGGGAGATCATTTTGGACCATATCTGCATGACAATGGCTATGTGTTCAGGCAAACATGTCCAGTAGAGTTCTTGATGGCATCTGCAATGGAAGCTTCATTCTGTCATTTTCAGTAGACCTAGGAGACTTCATCTGATATCTTCAGTCTGGGAAGTATCAGAAAGTGTATAGTGAAAAGTGACTTTTATTATTCTGTGAGCAAATAATTTAAAAAGGGTTTCAGTTCTCTTTGAGTGGAACTATTCTGGCATCTTGGAAGTTTCTGCTCTCCTTCATGGGGAAGAGTTTTCTAGGCATCCTGGAGTTTTTTCAGAACTCAGGAGGTGAAGCCGAACTGACTCGAGCACAGGCCAGTGGTACCCTTCCCACCTCCACGTTACTCTGCATCTTGCTGACACTTTCATCACAGCATGAATAGGATGGTAATGACCCTGTACCCTACAAAGCAGGCTGGCCAATTCCTATTGTGACAACTACTGGTCATAGTTTTCCAGGTAATTGCTACTTCTTTATCTTTCTATGGAAAAGAGACAAAAATTCCATTTTCTTCAATAGCTTCCTTTTCCTATCCCAGCAAAATGAGTGAAACCCTCTCCAGGGGCATTTTGATTCTGATGTTCCAGATCTTTGGTAAGGAGAGTATTCATAAACATTGGGCTTCTCTACCTTTTTATTTTTGTGACATACTTTCGAAATCTAGAAATTTTGTTAGAAAGTTTGAAGGGATTAGGAGTCTCAAAAGAACATTAAACAAGGCAGCAATGGTTACACCACCCAATATCTCACTACATTTCACGGAGTCTGTAACACTCACAGCCATCACACTATTCACTTAGTTGTCCTTCAGCACGATACCACTGAGTGGGACTATTTCTTGTTCTAACATTGCTATCTCATACACACTAGGCAATATTCTTATGTGTTCCAGGAAACAATTTCTTTGGCACTGTCTTTAGACTCTTATTTAAAGCGTTAAGTCTTGCTAATTAATTTCATTCCACAGTATTCAGCTGCATTCCATTCTGACAAAGCACTGCTGCTGGTATTGTGGAGGACATTTCCAGCCCCCATCAACATCTGGCTCTCACACCTTTCTGGGCATGCTCAGATCGCTACAGTAAAGTGGGGCCCCATCTCTGGTCGCCATCTTCCTCTTGTCTTGAGATAGTGAGGCCAAAATATCAAAGCTGGTTGGGCTTCTGAGTGACCAAACAGAGAGCAGTGGTCCTTGTGAGTCGTCTAAACTCACAGTGGATGTTGTATGAGAGAAAAAAACTTAGGATGTAAACCATAAGATTCAGTGGTTGTTTGTTATTGCATAATCACTTGTCTACTTGATTAATATGGATGTCTACCTATTTGAAGAGTATGTATCTTATTTGTAGCAAAAAAGCCTTAAATATTCATTAATACTTGGTAGCCGACCTCTGAAGAGTTTTGAAAATTCTGTTATAATAAAGATCATTTCTATTTTTATTTTGGGCCATGCAAGAAGCCTTTAATGCCTTGAAATCTACAGCTGTCCTAAAAGTGGTTTTTAGAAACCATCTAAATCATTTTAAGTGTACAACTCAGTAGTGTTAAGTATATTTACATTTTTGGACAATAGATCTTTAGAACTTTTTCATCTTGAAAATCTGAAATTCTATATTCATTAAACATTCCATTTCCTCCTCCCTCCAGCTCCTGGCAACTACTATTCTACCTTCAGTTTCTATAAACTGGATTACTTTATATATCTCATGTAGTAAGAGCTGTTTTTATTTTCAAAGCATTTAGGGTCCCAGTCCCCATTTTTCTCTATCTCATTTTAATAAACTTTAATATGAATTCCCCACACTACTGATGTAGAAGTAAGCATGTATAAAGTTCTGTCATTTACCACACCTAGTCTTTCTGGTATCTGGTGGGAAATATGGAGCTGTATTCTCCTTTGCATGGTGTCGTTGACAGATTGAGGACAATTTTGCAGGAGGACACCCATTATTTGGGTACCTGCCTCTCCTGAATGAAGCCATCAACACTTATGAGAGCCCTGCAGGTAATGTTTTTGGCCCATTCTTTCCAGAATGGGCCCAAGGTAGTTAAATAGGCCTAGAGGCCAGTTTGAAGAGTAGATTGATTCCTGGGACACCATGGATAAAATTCACTGTGATATGTCATCGATTCTGTTGTACCCAAGCTTAACAGAAGACAGTGTGGCTAAACTACACATTAAACTGAAGTACTATAATCAGCATATTAACTTAGAGTGTGTGATGAGGGTTTTTGCATTTTGGAACAACCAGAGCACTGCATTGAGTCAGGAGGCCGAATTCGTGGCCAGACTTCTTTCTGTCACTGAGTAGCCCTGTGACTGTTAGTCTCTTAGCCAGGAAGGCCTAAGGTTAGACCAAATATTTATGGTTATACTAGGTATTTACAAAGCCTCTTCTGGCTCCGATTTTCAATGTTTTAATGAAGCACAATAGTTGAGCTTTTAGAGACACTTTTAGGCAAAACCTAATAACTTATCTCGATATATTTTCAGAAAGATTTTACTTTTCGAAGAGTCCATGTTGATTTTCAAAAATACACAGAGAAACCAAATTCCAAGTTGCTTTATGTCTTTAAAAATGAAAACTAGAAGCTTGAGGAAGGCTACTGCAGTGTCCCTCAAGGTAGGTGAATATTTAACACTGACATCGGAGACTTGCCATGTGCCTTGAGTTCAGTTTTGTTTTTCATACAGCGCTTGCACAGAACCGAGGTCAGTCATTTTGTGTGGGGAAGAAAAGAAAGTCTTTAAAAAAGAGTTCTCTCTTTTAAGCTGCTCGCAGGCCAGGGATGACTGTTTCTTTTGTTCAGAGACTCATATTCCTTCATCTGCCTCCTTTCTCCCTGCTATTTAAAGGTGTTTCTTGATTTGGGCATCTCGGATCTATAAACACATCACACAGTCATTTAAAATTGTTCTTCTTGCGGGAAAAACAGATTAAGTCTCAGCCCCCCCATGACTCGCTCTGCTCTCTTTTTTAATAAAGAAGAGTTAGACTGGACCAGTGCCGATGGCATATTTACCTTCATGAGCTTAAAAAAAAAAAAAAGTTAATTACTGCTCGGAGCAAGTTAGTCTGGCTGTCCTGAGCTGTCTTTTATTAGTTGTCTCCTTCATTAATTTCCCTCACTGGATTTACTGCTAATAGCTGCCTAGTCCCAGTCAGCTCAAAGCCGCATCTGTGCCATTGAGCAGAAAAGTAGGAGTCTGGCCAAAGGGGGGTGGAGATGAGGTGAGGGAGATGCTATTTACAAATCAGCTCATATTAACATGACGGTCTGCTGTGCTGAGGAGGGGCAAGGGTGGCCTCGGAACTGAGAGTCGTAGAGCAACCGGAGGTAGTGAAATCTGAAGGAACCAGCACCACACATGGTGGTTTAGACTTTCACTTCACCCTTATGAAGCATCAACTGAGAATAATACTTTTTTTAAAAAAAAAGATTCGATGCAGTATACTACTCTGTCAGTGAACTTCATGAAAGTTGCAAAGGTTTTGCTCTTTTAGCACAACGCTTGATTTTCCCCATGTGATACAAAGACTGAGAGATCCAAGTCAATAAATGATCTTTTGTCCTTTAGAAGCTTATAGCTTATTTTTAGATATTAATTGAGTTAAAGACAATCTACTGAATATGTATACAATTTTTTATTCTCGTTCTAGTTTTGATGTATGTTATTTTGGTGATGCTCAACCATCTTTATTTTTCTCACACTTATCACCAAGAAGGCATACTATCTTACTAATTTATTTTGTGTACATTATCTCCCTCATTAGAATGTAAGCTGCAGGAGGATGGCTCCCACACATAGGAGCTTAATAAACATTTAAGTTAATGTTGATGAATGAAGGAATGGTTTATAGATAAAGAGAAATCAGTTCTAAATTCCAATCTATATACATGTTCATATAAGATGCATCTCAGGGACCCTTTCTTTCCTTTGATAAGAAGAAAGTAGTTGGCTAGAGTGTTATCCCTTCCCCCAACCTGCATCATAGGTGGATGTCATCACAGTAGAAACAGTTCTTTTGCAAGGATGACTGTATTAGCTATGCTCTTGCTTCTGTTATTCTTGGGAAAGTCTACTTATTTGCATGAACATGGAAATACAGAGAAAGAGTGCACACACATGGTAACAGTTGCTACTGGGAAATGGGATTGTATTGGTGGGGTAAAGAGGTCCTTTTCCTTTCTACTATTTACAATATAATAGACTATGAAATTTTATGTTTGTATCACCCAGGCAATTAAAAAGAACCAACAAACACATTAAAATATGGCTGCAGTAAGCCTCTAAGATTCTATCAAGGTATATATTTGGCACTTGGCAGATTCTAGGATGACTTCTTTTCTAAGTGGGGTTTCCTTTTCTTTAACAATGGGCATAGAGGAAGAAGTTTGAGGACACCAGGAGACCTGGAGACCAGTCAAGGGATCATCTGGCTGATCCTCTATTCCCTGACGCTCAGCCTTCAGCTTGCTCTAATCAGTTTCCGTCCCCTCCTTGGGAGATGTCATCCGTTTCCATCTATCTAAACAAATCTAGATTCTCCAGGAGGGTTTGCCCATGACCTGGCATCTGCTTCAAAGTCACCGTAAAGTCTTTACTTGGGGAGATACTAATAGAATAGGCAATGCCAACATCCAATCACAAATTCATCAGTTCATCTGAGTCAGGTTGAAGGGGTAGCAACAAGAAACAATTAGCTGGTATAAGTTTTGAAAAAAGATTACCCAAAGGAACTGTGCAAGTATTATGCTCCATTTGTTGCTTTTTTTTTTAATTTCTGAAAAAGATGAACAGAGATCATGGTGGGATTTACTTGAGGAGAGTTACAATGTGTTGCTTAATGGATTCATGAAGAAAGGGAAAAATTATTAAATATATTTTGAGTTTTAAGGGGACTTCAAACCTATGAAGAGTAATTAGACCAAGGGTCTCCCAGGATAAAGTCACCACTTATTCAAAATCTTTGGTGAGCCTAAGGGTCCTGATTAGACGGTGCCTTGAGAGTAAAGTAGGGGCATGTGTTGGAACCAAGGGCCTTGCTGGGACAACTGATGGGGGAGAGAGTGAGAATTCCTTCAAGGTAACAAAAAAGTTCTATCTTTCAAAAAAGTCAATGTCTAACTGAAGATCCTTTTGTCTATCTTATACTGATGGTCAAAGTCTTGATGATCAAAAGGACCATATTGAGAGAAAGAACATAGCGTTTGTCATGAGAGGGTCAGCTCTGAGTTTTGGTTCCCTTTGGATAATTCTGAATAAGTTCCTTAACCTCTCTGAGCTCTTGGTTCTACATCTGTATGCTCTCTTCCATCACAGGATATTCAGACTGTTTCCAGTTTTTCTGTAGTATACATAATGCCATGATAAATAGCCTTGTAGCTGAATTTTTACTCATGTTTATTTTCTTACAATGAAAGAGTGCCCAGAAATAAGAAACATGCATCTTTTTATGGACATAGATGTATGTTCCCACTATATTGTTATGCGAAAAAGAGCAGGTTAAAATAATGTGTGTCAAAATATATTGAATAATATAACAGCTAACATTCATCACAGGCTTATCACATGCTAGGGCCATTGCTAAGTCATTTACACAGATTCTTTAATTAAAACCTTGCAATAGCCCTCTGATGTAGGCACTATTATTATTTCTATTTTAGAGAAGACACCCAAATTTTATTTATTTATTTGAGGAGAAGGAAAGAGAAGATTATTAATTTGCTGGCGAATGAGGAGGATGGCAGACTCCTGTCTTAAAGTACCAACATCATGCCTCTCAGCAGAAGCACAGAGCTTTTAAAGGTTCTGATTAATCCCACAACCCCATCTTTGGCTAAGACAATCTCATGACCTCCACCCACGCAATTTCCCAGAGCCATCACCTGTGACACAAAGAACAAAGGACAGTCTCCTGCCCTTCCTGACCCCTGGCCTGAGGCAGGGATGTTTTAGTTCTCAAAAAGGGTGAGGTGGTTTTGAAGAGACAGAGAGCATTCTTACCTTTTTCCAGGCTGTTCTCTGTTACATATTCCCCACTGTCAATTTTATCCTTCCATGTCTGTGGGAGAAGGGGAGACGTAATCATCAAGCTACTTCCTGCTGAACTGGGTGATGTTTTACAACGAAGGTGCAGATTATCAGGTGAAAAAGGGCATAAGCAACAACTGTGAGGACTGACAAGGTGAAATGGACTGTTGTCTTGCACACAGTGTCCGATACAGGGCTGGGTAAGAAAAGAAACATGGGATCTCTCAGTGCAGAGCTATTAGTTGTATCCTATAGGTGATTCTAGAGACCGGCTTCTGCAAATTCAGGAATGATGTACAGAAATACTTGCACCAAATGAGGCTTAGGATGACACGCCCAGCAGCAAGACAGATCAACAGAAGAGGTGATAGTCCTGGGACATCCTCACTGAGGAGTTGTCCCTGTATCCTATTCAAAACCAAAAAAGATTAGCAAAAATACCAACATTTTCATTTTTTCCTCCTTTTCCTCAAACAGATACTGTAGATCCCCTAAGGCTGGCCCCTCCACGGGGAGGAGGGGGGCTAACACCTCTTTACTTTGGCATGATGGACACAGGTTTCACTTCTGACAATTTTAATGAGGTGTGAGTTGTTAGAGGCACTTCATAGGGCTCCTTCCCCTTCTCTGCTTCCAGCTGGGGAGGGATCTGAAAGAGGTAAACTCACATATAGTGGTAGCACCTGGGCCAGCACTCATGTGACATATTGTTTTACTCTATTTCCTGTTACTTACAGTTATATTACCATACTTACCTTAGGGTGCTAGGAAGCATCTTTCATAAACTATTTTTTTTAGGGGCTTAACTTAAGCCTGCTTCTAAAGGGCTATCCTTATGCAGAGGAGGACAAGTGGCAAAATATCAAACTAGAAAAATCCAAGCTAGCAACAGAGGAACCGGCACTATCAGCTGGTTGAGAGTGAGTCCCTGTGTCCAACAGGCTGCACACTGTGTGTTGGTCTTGAAAGTCTGCCTGGAAAAGGCCACTGCTTCCCCATGAGCTTCCCAACAGGCCTCGGCTGCATCCCGTGGCACTGCAAAATGAATTCTGTCGGGGCAATGCTTGGGCCAGAGGAGCCAGGTCCTCCCACTGGTGCCCCATTCCCTCCTCTCTCATTCTGTTTAACAAACCATCAGCTCGTAGCTGCTTGTAGGTGTCACCAGGAAATCCCATTCCTAGAATGGTGGGGAGTTTCAATACCAACAAATGTCAGCTTCTGCTACTGAGCCTGGCTGGTTGCACTGGAGACTAAAAAAGCACTTTGCCAGTTACAGGGCTTCTTAAGTTTTTCCAAAAGCAATAGAAGTCCTACCAAATTTTCACCTCTTCTTGCAGGTAATGGCAATCGCACTTGGTAAAGTGCGAGCGATAAAATCACTAACAGTTCTCTGCCGTGAGAGGTTTTGCCACCATTACGTAATTATTTCTTGGTAAAACCTTATGAGTAGGTACTGTTATTCTTATTTTCATTGTCCATGGGAAGAAACTGAAGCTAAAGAAGGTCAAGTACTTTGTCCAAGGTCACACAGACAGGTACCAGCAGAAGGAGATTTGCACCCAAGCTTGAATTGCTTTGGAGCTTTAGCTGTAATCACTATGCTAAATGGAAGTGGGATTTCAAAGAGAAATATTGCAATAATAACCTAATGGTGTATGTGGCTAAATATCATGGGGCTACGCTAGAAGGTGTTTTTTCCTAAAGTAAAGCTTACACTATATGATCTGAGGCAAAGTAGAAATCATTTGTACAGTTCACAAATATCTGTTTTTTTCTCCTTTTAGGCATACAGTAGGGTTTACCTTCTCTTCCCTTTGGAATTATTTTGGCTGTGTAGCTTACTTTGATCATAAATTATGAGTGAAAGTGACATTTGTCACTCCCAGAGAGAAGACTTTAAAAGCCAGTACATGAATATTCTGCTTCTGGCCATGATAGAGTAATAGGGATCAAATTTACCTTTTGTCCATAAGCAAATAGAAAGTGGTTTAAAATATGTAAAGCATTGCTTTTCAGCCTTTGGACAACAGCGCAATACAGCAATCCTAGGAAAGGAGAAAGAAACGGAAGGTCCCATGTGAATGTCCTAGTTGACTACTTGGAGAGGACACAGCAGAGAGGGGAGGAACATGAACAGAGCCTGGTTGTGTAGGTAAAATGAAGAGACAGAAATTTGAATTTGGCATAGCCAAGGCAGCTAGGCCATGTAGGGCAGATTGCTGGAGTGGAGGGAGTTCTGCGCAAAAAGAGTTCTGGAGGTCTGCAGAGGGGTTCTCTTGAGCTTTTAGGTGAGCACTAGTCTGCACATGCACATGAGGAAACGACCACAGCAGGGGGAAAATATCAAAAGAAATGAGTGGAAAGATCCCGCCCCCCACCCAGCACCTACGCAGTTTGTGTTCACATATGCCAAAGCAAGAAAACATCCTAAAAATAGGATGTTGAGTACAGTGCTTTAAGAACTTGGGCAAATGAACCCTAGACTAAAAGCTGTTTTGGACCTGACCTAACAAAACTTATAACCAAGGCTTGAAAGTATAAAAAACAAATTCCAAGGAACTTAACTGCATCCCAGAATAAAGCCCCCAAACATTTAAAAAATTCAGCAACAAATAGCATAAAGTACATAGCACTTGACAGCTAATAAAAAATTACCAGGAATTCAAAGAAGAAGAAAAATATGACTCACAAAGAAGAGAAAAATCAATCACAAAAGGAATAGACCTAGAAATGACGTCTGATGATAGAATTGGTATACAAGGGCATTAAAACAGTTATTATAAAAATTCAAGATAGTAGAGGAAAGCATGAACTTGAAGAGAAGAAAAATAAAAGGTACAAAAAATTCAAAATTAAATTTCAAGTGGTAGAAAATACAATATCTGTGAGGGGGAACATAGGAAAGATTAAGAGTAGATGAGATACTGATGAAGAAAAAATTAGTGAACTTGAAGACATTTTCCAAACTAATACACACAGAGAAAAACAACAGTAATAGTGAGCTATGTGACAATATTAGAAAGCCTAGCATATGTATAATTTGGAGACCACATAAAAGGTAGAGGGATGAGGCCAGGCGCAGTGGCTCACGCCTGTAATCCTAGCTCTCTGAGAGGCTGAGGTGGCTGGATCACTCAAGGTCAGGAATTCAAAACCAGGCTGAGCAAGAGTGAGACCCCGCCTCTACTAAAACTAGAAAGAAATTAATTGGCCAACTAAAAATATATAGAAAAAATTAGCTGTGCATGGTGGCACGTGCCTGTAGTCCCAGCTACTTGGGAGGCTGAGACAGAAGGATTGCTTGAGCCCAGGAGTTTGAGGTTACTGTGAGCTAGGCTGACACCACAGCACTCACTCTAGCCCGGGCAACAGAGTGAGACTCTGTCTCAAAAAAAAAAAAAAAAAAATGTGGAGGGATGGAAAAAATATAAAACTAATGACCTTACATTTTTTGAATTTGATGAAAATGATAAAATCACAGATCCCAGCAGCTCAACAAATCTAAAAACAGAAAAAACACAAAGAAAAGTACACCAAGGCACATAATAATCAAATTTCAGAAGATTAGTGATAAAAGATAAAATCTTAAAAGTAATGACAGAAAAAAAACCCCTCAAAGCTCAGAGAAGCAAAGACAGAGAGTAGACTTCTCATCAGAAACAGGACATCCAGAAGGCAATGAGTGACACACTTAATACGGAATGACATATTTTTTTTAAAACTCTACCTAGATTCTATACCCAGCAAAAAATCTTTTAGAAATTAAGTTCAAATGAAGACTAATACAAGCATGTAAAACCTGAGAGAATCCATTGGCAGCAGACCAGTACTACAAAAAATACTAAAGGGGTTCCTCATGTAGAATGAAAACAATACCTAATGGAGATTTGGGTCTACAAAAAGAAATGAAGAGGACCAGAAATAGTAAATATTTGGGGAACTATAACAGACTTTTATTGTAAAAATCTCTTTAAAGGATAATTGACTATTTAAGGCAAAAATAATAACAATATATTATGAATTTATAACATACATAGAAGTAAAATATATGACAACGACAGCACAAAGGCGAGGGGTGGGAGGAGGAATATAAAGTATATTCTCTTAGGGTTTTTATACAATATGTGACATAGTATAATGTTACTTGAAGGTAGATTATGTGTAATGTAAACCCTAAAGCAACTGCTAGAAAAAAACAAAGAAGAATAGCTAATAGGCCAATAAAGAAGATAAAATGAAATTATTAAAAACATAATTAATGTGAAAGACTCTAGGAAAAGAAGAAAAAAGGAAAAACCTGATTGGACAAAAATAAAACACATAAAAAGTGGTAGACTTAAGTATAACTTTATTGAGAATCCCATTAAATGGAAATGGTCTGTAAATAGTCCAGTTAAAATGCAGAAATTGTTATACTGGATAAAAAAACAAAATCCAACTATATGCTGCCTCCTTTGAATACAAAGATAGCCATCGGTTCAAAGTAAAAAGGTGGAAAAAAGACACACCCTGCAAACATAATCAAAAGAAAGCTGGAGTGGCCATATTAACATAGTTGTACATTGTTTCAAAATGTAGCTTTTATTGTTACTTTCCTGTGGTAAAGCTAACAAATTAGGGGATGATTGCCATTGGAAGGATACTTTGTCACAGTTCCTGAGAGGGGGGAGTGCTACACTGTGACAGGCCCTGTGGGCAGCAGGAGGTTAGTCCCCGGGCAGAAGGACTGGGGGAGAATTGTGGGCAAGAGGCTTTTTGTGGTTTCTACTGGAAAGGCATGACAAGGCAGAGTCAGCAGACTTTGGATTGGCTGGTTGGAACCATTTCAGTGGGCTTTGGGATGAAAGGGCTGTGTCTAGTAGTCTGGTACCTGACCCTGGGGTGATTAGGTGAGCAGGATAGAGGCCAGACATGTGAAGCCCAATAAAGGATGTTGTTGTGCATAGGGGCTCTGGACTGGTCCCTTTGCATCTGAAGCCCACACTTTAGAATGAGTGCTACCTCTAGGAATTGGCTGTCCCTGGAAGGGCAGTCTCTCCAGCGTCTGCAAAGCCTAGATGACAAAGCATCAGAAATACAGAAAATTAAAAGGCATGATTAATACATACATTAACATAGTAATGCATTAGTAAGCAATTCCAGAGCAAGGAATACTAAAGAGATAATGAGGGCCATTTCATATTGATAAATGAGTGAATTCATTAAGAGGACATAACATTTTAAATATATATACTTAACAGTTTCAAAGCAATAACTGATAGAACTGACAGGAGTAGACACATTCACAATTTAAGCTGGATAGTTTGTCACCCCTATTTTAATAATTACTAGAAGAAGAAGATAGAAGGTCACCAAGGATATAGAATACTTGAAAAAAACACTACCAACCAAATTTAGTTAACATTTTTAGAATATTCTAACCAATAACAGCACATTCTTTTCAAGTACTCATGGCCCATTTCCCAATATAGGACACATTTTGGTTCCTAAAGCAAGTCTCAATAAATCTAAAAAACTGAAATCCTTTAAAGCATATCTTCTCACCACAACAAAATTTTATTAGAAACCAATAACAAAGATATTTGGAAAATCCCTAAATATTTGAAAATGAACAGCAGACATAAAAAAAAAATCAATGGTTGGCCAGGCACAGTGGTCCATGCCCATAATTCTAACACTTCGGGAGGCCGAGGCAGGAGGATCATTTGAGGCCAGGAGTTTGAGACCAGCCTGAGCAAGAGCAAGACCCGTCTCCACAAAAAATAGAAAAGTCATCCAGGCATGGTGCTGCGCACCTGTAGTCCCAGCTACTTGAGAGGCTGAGGCAGGAGGACTGCTTGAGCCCAGGAGTTTGAGGTTGCAGTGAGCTATGTTGATGGATGATGCTACTGTACTCTAGCCCAGTGTTAGAGCAAGACCCTGTCCAAAAAAAAAAAAAACCCCAAAAAATCAGTGGTCCAAGAGGAAAATATCTTGAGCAGAATGATAACATATCAAAATTTGTGAGATGTGGCTAAAAGAGTGATAAGAAGGAAATTTATAGCATTAAAAACCACCTTACAAAAGAAAATGATTTAAAATCAATGACCTAAGCTTTCACTTTAAGATTAACCCCCAACTATTGCATTCCGGAACAGTGCTGACAAAAAAAAAAAAAAAAAAAGATTATACCCCAACTAAGCAGACAGAAGAAAATAGTGAGAACCAAAATCAATGAAATAGAAAACAGAAAATAAAATGGAGAATAATTAATGCTTTTCAGACAATTGCTAAGCTTCTAATCACACCGATATAGTGCTGCATGCAACCCTGATTATAAATAGTTTTGTGAGCTTATGTTATCAGAATCAGATACTTTTAGAAAACCATGTTTTCATAATCAGGATGGAAGATGCGTGATGTTGAATGGACCTATAGCAGAGACTGATCATAGAAAACATGGAGGAAACACCATGAAAATAAAATCTGAATGAGCGTGGAGGTTACTGTACAGAAAGAAGATTCTATCGGTAAACAACAATGAGGGCAGCTGGCATTCAGACAGGAACTAACCTTAGCTGAAGTGGAAAACAAAACTAAGACTGCCAACTCTAGCTCTCCTTTGGTTTAAAGGATAAAAACATGGTGGATTAATAATAATGATGATGATAAAAACAATAGCAACAACACCCTTTTCTGGAACATTTGCTCTGTGCCAGCCACTGTTTTAGCAACTTTGCATGTGCTCTTTCTAATTCTTACAAAGCCTGTGAGGTTGATACTATAAATCTTTTAACCCTTGGGTGGTGGTCATGAAGAATGATCCTGAGATTAATCAGGAAAGAAACAGGAAATGAGGGCAACATTTTGGGGCAGGAAATGAAAGTGCCTGTTTTAGTTTCCTGATGTGCTCTTAGCCTTAGAGTCTCAGTAATTCTTAGCTGGTCCCAGTAAGAGAGGAGCCACAGTCTTTAATTCGTGAAACTTGAAAAATATCATTCTTAGTGTGCTTGAAACACCTGGTTTCTGAGCCCAAACTCATAAATTAGTCCTTCTTTGTCACTTATTTTTAAAATAATTCATGCATTATCTGAAGCATATCATGTACTAATATATATACTATGGATTAAAAACATTTACTGATCATCTTTAAAAAAATGACGGTAAGCAATTTCTCCATTGTTATCTGGTTTGCAGATATATAAAATGGTGATAAAAACCAGCAATAATACAATCCTAGTAACTTATTTTTCCCAATGTTAATTCATGTACTATAAATAGTTTTATTTTCTTAATTAAATAGGCACTAAAATAAAAATCATGGAAAATGAGGACTGCATCTCCCTAAGTGATGGAGCACTCAAGCATTTTTGCTTTTTTTACCCAGACAAAAGACAAAAGCAAATAACAAACAAACAAACAAACAAAAAAACCCTGTCCACCCAGGAGCTAATCCATTTTCCACACTCATTATCATTCAGATGAGTCTTTTGTAAGACAAAGATGTCAGCAGAGCTTTTTCCAGTGTCTGAGGACGCCTTTCTTATTTGGATTGTACAAATAAAGAGGACCCTCTGGATCTAATTAAGAGATTTTTCACCTGCCATCATTCATTCATTCCGTTCACAAACATTTGTGGAACACGTGCTATATCCAAGGCACAATGTCACATACTGCATTACACTAGGAGTTATGCCACAATGGGGCAATCATAAAACCATACTCTTAATTAATCTTGTGATTTTTAATGATTTAATTCTTTCATTCAACAAGCCCTTATTAACAACCAAGTGCCAGGCTAAGCACTGGGGCTGCCAAAATGAACTCAACAATTTCTGCCTTCACGTGCTAATGGGGAGAGGGGGAAGCAGAGATAGAAACATGTAACTGCTGTGCAATTGAGGTCCCCCCGTAAAGGTCTGGGGTGGTGCAGTGGAGCCTGTGTGTGTGTCTGTGTGTGTGCGGGGAGTGGTAGAAGAATCAGAGGTCTCCCTAAGGAGATGACCCTTGAGCTGAATCTTGAAGAACAAGTCATATTTTCCCAGGGGACATGGGGGAGAATGTTCCAGGGGAGGTAGGACAGATATTCCAGGCACAGGGAAGAGACTTGGGAAATATTCATGGGAAGGTGCGTCATATCTGGGCAATGGCAGCCACATACAGCTGGGAGGATGTGGTACAACCTGGAGATGAGGTGGGAGAGAGATGGAATGAGTGAATCATGTTTGAGGTCAAATCAGATGAACTTACAGATATTAGACTATCTTGATTTACAAAAACAGCAATTAAAGAATATTTCAAGGTGACATGATAATGATGAATGGGCATCATTAAATAACCCTAAGAACAGAATCTACTTATTCTTCTTGTTGTTATTATTTGCATGTCTCACTCCTCACCCTGATCAGAAATGGCGTTTCCCTAGGACCAAGGTGTTCCCATGTCTGGGGAGCTTATAAATTTGTGTGCAGTTAAGCAATCCTGGCTGCCACAGTTAGGGAGACTGGGACTGGGAAAATGAACTCTGCAGGACTACACTGGGGAAAGAGCTGAAGTCACAATGACAATAAAACCCTGTTCTCTAGTGAACACCAAAATGGGCCAGCCACTGTGCTAAGTCCTTCATGGGCACCGTCTCTAATCCTCACAACAGCAACCCCAAATGAGTCTTTTTTTTTTTGAGACAGAGTCTCACTCTGTTGCCCGGGCCGTCGAGTGCCGTGGCATCAGCCTAGCTCACAGCAACCTCAAACTCCTGGGCTCAAGCAATCCTTCTGCCTCAGCCTCCCGAGTAGCTGGGACTACAGGCATGCGCCACCATGCCCGGCTAAGTTTTTACATATATTTTTAGTTGTCCAATTAATTTCTTTCTATTTCATAGTAGAGACGGGGTCTTGCTCTTACTCAGGCTGGTCTTGAACTCCTGACCTTGAGCGATCCGCCCGCCTCGGCCTCCCAGAGTGCTAGGATTACAGGAGTGAGCCACCGCGCCCGGCCCCAAATGAGTCTTATTATACCCATTTTACGTATGGAAACTATAAGGCTCTACGCAGCCATGTGACTTGCTCAGTGCCACTCTGCTAGTGAGCAGCAGAGCTAGGACTCTTCCCTAATTCACCAGACACTTCTCCCAAGGAGGCTTAATGGAAGTGACTGCTGTACAACTAGAGAGGACCAGGCCACCAGCTGAAATTTAAAAGTTATTGCCCTCAAAAGGAAAGACTGGATAGTAGAGGTAGCCCCAGGAATTAATTCAGAGTGTCAGATGTCCTGGTTTTATATTTTCAATTTTTTTGGCCTTAGGAAGGAAGAAAGAGGAGAGGGAGTGGAAGATGGGGGAGGGAGTATGTAACAAGCAGTTTGGAGAAAAGTGAAAGCAGGACACTTTCCTCCAACCCCAGGCAAGGCATCAGCTGGCTCTGGGATTTAACTCTTTGTTTATCGTGGTGAGAACAAAGCTCGTTCTGCTTAGTGAAATCCGTCTCAACAACAGTTATGTAGTGGGGGGCAGAAACTGTGTGGACATCACAGGATGAAAGCATTTTCCTTAATTTATTCCCCTAAAAAATATGCATGGGAAGGAATATGTGATCAAGAAAATACAATATTAAAATTTGAAACAAATTACCAAGGAGAATGTTCCTAAACCTTGAAGTTAGGCAACATTGTCATCACTTTGGCATGGCGGTCCAATGGAGACTCCACAGTTTCCCGGGGTTTTGCACTCTGGAAGCCACCCAGCCACCATAGTCCGCAGTGGGGACAATGCCCTGGGAGGCCCACGTGACCCATTAGCACAGCCTCTCTCCCATTATCCAGGTGGCTGATTCGAGAAACCATCTTTTGGGTGTGTCCTTTCATTTGTTTCTTCTGTCCCACATGCTGAGAGTGATGACAAGGGTCATTTCTAGTTAATGCTGTGGACAGTGCACTCAGAGTGACCTTTCTGGCTGAGGAGAAGCCATTTAAGGTCTGGATTTTTAAACAGTTTTCTCAAAAGCAAAAAAAAAGTGGGTGTATTTCTTTAAAGATCAAAATTTGAGTTTAGATGTAGGTGACTGCAGCTCTCTCTGTCTGACGTCTTTTCATAAGAAACATGATTTTGTTAGGATCTGAAAAAAAAAATAACTCCAGGATTATTTTGCAGGAGCAAAAGGGAAGCAATTTTCAGCAGAGTGGAATATATAATTAATCTTTCCAATGGAAAACGTAACAGTAAATAAGCAAATCACTTAGCAGGGTCTCTTCTTCTCCCTCTAGTAATTGCATGAGTCAATTGTACCAAACTATAAAATGCTTCCTGAAAAAAATGTTTTCTTGATAACTGGGATGATTGTGAAAGTTTACAAAACATTAACTTCCCTCAAGTATATTTTTCAGTTCATCTTTTTTAGCATTTGAGATACAAAGTGATTTGTTCTCAGTGTGGCATTTTGGGGACAGCTTCAAAAACAGTTTTGAAGTAACTGAAAGTAAAGCAGTTGACATATACTAAATGATCAATGCACTTCATTCATCTTGGGCTGTATTTTAATCTAATTTTAAAATTATTGGGTGGCAAAGTCTGGCCTTCCCTTCACATCTAGGGTAATTTGGGGCTGTCTAACTCCCAGTCATCAGCAACTATGTAGCCACTAAACAACAATAAAAAATTGTCACCGGCCTCAATAGGATGGATCTTAAACAATAGTCTTCTTTTTGATCATTTGCATTTTCCCCTTCTCTCTGGTAACCACGAGTTGAATGCAATAAAAGTTGATACTTGGCAATGCAGAGTTTTAGAGATGCCAAGTTTAATTCATCTTTAGATGTTGTCTAAAGATGTTTAGGAATAACTTTGTTTGTTGAGCGTGTGTTCCAGCTCAGCTCAGTGCAGAGGCTGTGCTGCAGGGGTGGAGAGGGGAGATGAGGCAGGAGGGATAAAGTCAGGTCTATTTTGTGGCAGGTTGTTGAGGTCATGCCGATTATAGAGCCCTCTCTAATATCCTGCTCAATCTCAGGGCATCTTCCGTGACACCTGTCTGAAAGTCCTAGGATTTTGAGAGTTGCAATTGCCTTTGTCAGAACAATCTGTAGCTTTGAGTCTTTGCACATGGCATGTTTCAAAGACTCCTAGGCTCCAGTGTTCTTAAACTTTATCTATGTCCACTGAAGGATCATTAACTTGTCTATAATGGGGCAGAAGGGCCCGTCACTCAGACGGGTGCCTGTGTGCTGGCCTGGCCTGGCTCCTCTGCGTGAAGGTGCCCTGGAGGCTGGGGAAGGATACAGCTGGCCAGAGGCTCCCGTCTCTCGTCCTCCATCCTCTCTGATGCAGGTGGCGCAGTGACTGCTGCCCAGCGCAGGGAGCACTGCGCACGATCCAGGTGCTCAGTCCAGAGAGAATGTTCCCTATTGAAATCATGTTGGGAACACGGCCCCTCAAAGCCAGTCGCCGTGGGTCCTTCTGTTATTCGGAAAAGACCATGTCAAATGTCTAACAAAAGTGTTTAAACAGTCCCTCTCGTTGTCGTGATTTGTGTAGAAAAAGGTTAAATCTGGTGTCTGTCCTTAGCAGAGAAAACATACATATTCCATGGCTCACATAATTCTTGCAGCACACACAGCTGGTCGAGAGAAGTAATGTTTGAAAACTTAGTTAAAAGTAACAGAATAGGACGTTCTTTGATTTTGAAATCCCTTTGACTAGAAAAATGGCCTGTACATTAAGAAAAAGCTTGGCACAGCAAAGTATGGGCAAGTGTGAATAATAAAGAAATTTCTAGCAACAGTCTTGCCCACAATGCATGGGAACCTAAAAAGAAAACTCGTGTCAATTCCATTGTAAGGTCTCAATGGCCAAACACGGATTAAACTTTAAAATTCTTTTTAGTTCTGAAAAATATTTAGAGAGAAATGGATTCTCATGTTAATTTTAACAAATGCACTTATTGAACCTAAAATTAAACACTTTTGTGCTTATTTTTGTTGTCTTCCTTTTGAAAATTACTTTTGAAAACAAATAGAACACAGTGATAGATTCAATTATATAAAAATAATATTTACTGTAATATGCTATTTGCCGAGGCCTCTTAAATGAAAGGCTGTATCCCAGCATTTCACTGTGAGCTCATTTCTATATGAGATTCATTTAAAATTTTATTACTGTGTAGATCACACAATGGAATAATGGTGTTAATAACTTGATACTGTAGCAGCAGGATTTGCAACCTACTCTTAGGAAGCTGACTGCCCCAGGGCCGACGGCTGCTCATTTATTTCACCATATTTAAATCAATTGTGGAGACAGTCAGACAATAAATTGTGTGTCCATCTCTGCTAATAAAATTGGCATCTGAAACAGCAGAGACTTGTACAAAGATGTAACAGCTCCCCCTTTTCGTTTGAGCTTCTTCTCTGTACCATCCCATGCAGAGAATAAAAAAGGTACTTAGATGTAAAATAACAGTCTTCTTCTGTTCTCTTGTTAAATTCTCTGTCTTACCACCGTAGACTGGAGCCCAACGTTTTGAGCTTCTGTAAAGCTCCCACTTACTGCTGGAGGGGAATTCTTTTGTCTGGGCAGCGGAACAAGATAACCGACTTAATCTTCCTAGTAACACGTGAGTCGCCATGTATCATTTTAATCTGCAAAACACGAGGGCTGAGTAGTGTCACATGCTGATTTTACTTTTCTATGAGAAAGTGACTCCCCGGCTCAATGATGGATTGCTTGTTCTCTTTAAACAACAGTCAAGATGGTGAATGCCCTGGGGTGATAGACAGAGTGTGCGATGGGAATGGGGGCAAATCTGATGGCCCGGTTCAAGTTCACCTGACAAAGCTGGGGCAGTCTGCAAGCAGCATTCGAGAAAGGATTATTCACACTTGCATTATATTTTTGAATGCATTTTTCTCCGTGTGCAGCTGCAAAGCTTCCTCACACTGAAGGTTTATGCACCATAATAAAGAGATTTATTTTTTTTTCTCTCACTCTCTCTTGCTTCTTACAATTTACACCTAGTTTCTACTGAACGGCTCAGGCAGAGGACATCTGTATGTCCAAACTGCAGAGAACACACATCACCTTCAAAACAAAAGCACTGCGAAAACACAGTAACAAAAGTCTGACATTTTTGATATCTGCCGGAACACAGATAAAGTCTCCTTAAATCGAACTCCACTCCTGAAACGTAGCATTTTAAATATTGTCATTTTACAACTGTACTCACTCCACAAGCAAAAGATAAAAATCAATTATTTAGTTCAATGTAGAAAAATGATAATGGAGTTTTCCTAAGAATTACTTCAAAAGTTTTCAATATCCATTTTGCAATGAGAAATAAACCTTAAAGAATAGAGGGAGAACGTTTAAAAAGTTGAAATACAAGAAAGCAAAATCAGTCTCTTTATAAGTTAGGGGTGGGACTGAGGAAATTCTGTTTTTTTTTTCTTCCAAATTTCCATCCTTCTATCCATCCATTTATCCGCCCACATCTCACCGTGTTGCAGAATGGTTTCTGAAGTCTGGAGAACTCAGACATTCTTTCCTTATTGCCTCTCAGCTTATGCAGTAAGAGTTAGTGAGCTAAGAAGCACTTATTGATCATCTAAAATACAAAAAATCATTATTGGTGTCTCACTTATTCATTTATTCATTCATTTACATATTTAAACATCTAAGCACCAACTGTTAAGCAGACTGTATAATAAGCAAGCGCTAGGGAGTAGGAAGAGGCACAAGGCCCAGTTCAGGCTGGTAGGATAGCGTCACCTGCAAGGTGACCTCCAATGATCCCCATTGGCTGGTATTGATGTCCCTTTGGTCTACTCCCACATTGCATGAGGATCGGTCTGTGTTGCCAAAAGGATAGAAAAGTGATGGTGTGTTACTTTTGAGACTAGGTTATAAAGGATGTTATGGCTTCTGCTTCTCTCTCCCTTAGGTTTTCCCAGCTTTACAGACTTTTTCGGGAAAGGTCCACACAGTGAATATTTTTATAGTAACTTTGCAGAATACAGCCTATGTCACAAGTGGTCAACTCTGCTATTGTAACGCAAAAGCAGCCACAGATAGTACATTGCTGAATGGGTGACTGTGTTTCAATAAAACTTTATTTACAAAAACAGGTAACAGTGGCCATAGTTTCCTGATCCCTGTTCAGGAACATCTAAAAGGGCACTCTGTCAACTAATGGCCACTTTTGCTGTCAGCAATCTTTTGTCTATGTCCTTAGTCTCTCACTCAATCAATATTCTATGTTTTCTTGATTCTTCTGCAGTATTTTACACGTGGACCACTCCTCCTTATCTTCTTCCCTAGTTTGTTTGATACAAGTCTCGGTTTTCATGATCTCTGTTTAATCATTCCTCAGATTTTCCTTGGTATTCCTTCCTTTCTATGACTTTTTTGCATTTAAGAACAATTTTTGTGGAGATTTAAAAACACATACAAAAGTAGAAAGATGGCTACAGTGAACCCCCACGCATTCTTGGTAACTGAGGCACAGGGACCGGGAAGAGAGTCTGCGGGATCTTACGGTGGCAATGAAATGCAGGCCTGAAAGTGACACTGGTCAATTCCTCTCACAAATCATTGGCCAGAACCTCTGTCAGAGCCTCACTCAAGCCCAAAAAGACCAGGCTGTGCCATATTTTGTGTGCCTGGAAGGAGAGGAGAGTTCGATATTGGTGAGCATCACTAAGGTCTGTCGCATTTCCAATCTGGGTAGTCTATGACTTGTTTGGTTTCCCGATGGAAGGTCTCGTCAGAGAAAGACGATGGCATATTTCATTGCACTCCACATGCTGGTTATTAAAGAAGTAAAAAATTCCTCTCTTTCCAAAATTGGTAGTGACGTCCTTCTGATCAACAGAGTGAATCTGGGGGTCTGTGAGGTAGATGAGCCCTTTTCCGTTACCAGTCACCCAACCTATAAGAAAGACGAACACACCTGAGTGTCAAATCCCCTATGAATACCAGGCAGGTGTCTTTTTCCAAACACACACACACACACACACACACACATACTTAAAGAGATACTTTAAAAACTTGGTCATCCTGTGGTTTTTATACAGCTTATTTCCACTAAGGAGTTTGGGTTTAAGAAGAAGAATGAAATATTGGGTAACTATAATTGTCAAATATGATACCCAGATTACCAATTTTCAAGAAATTAGAGAGCAAAAAATGTACAGAATGATTATTAAAATTATGATTTTGAATATTTCTTTCATGATTATTCAGAATTTTCTTTAGTGCCTTACTCATTAACTCATATATTCATGTGTTTATTCAACAAATATTTATTAGTGCAGACACTGTGTGGAACACTGGTTTAGGCACTGGGGTTGTGGAATTGAACAAGCTAGTCAAAAATCTTTGTACTCAAGAAGCTACCATTCCTGTGAAGGGGAACAGGTCAAAAACTACAAATAGGTAAAACATATGACAGAGTGATAAATGCTATGGAGGGAAAATAGGGAAGGTCTTAGGGTAATCATGGAATCATTGCTAGAAATAATTACAATAAATCTCATTTGTCATTTACACGAAGTGCACAGTATTTGCCAATAAGAATTCTGATGAATAAAATACCAGACAAACTAAAACAAAATTAAAATATTAATGTAGATGTTAAAGAAGTCAGATGCAAGTACACGCAGCTTTATATTCCATAATGATTCCAACTATAAAACCCAACATCATATTTTAAAAAAGGGTAAGAAGTGGAGAAAAGGAAAAGTGGGCTGGGCGTGGTGGCTCACGCCTGTAATCCTAGCACTCTGGGAGCCTGAGGCAGGAGGATCACTTGAATCCCAGGAGTTCAAGACCAGCCTGAAGAAGAGCGAGATCCTACTTGTACAAGACATAGAAAAATTATCCAGGAGTCGTGATGTGCTCCTGTGGTCCCAGTCACTTGGGAGGCTGAGGCAAGAGGATTGCTTGAGCCCAGGAATTTGAGTTTGCAGTGAGCTATGATCACTCCACTGCACTCTAGTGTGGTGACTAAGTGAGACCTCTCTCTTAAAAAAAAAAAAAAAAAAAGGAAAAGTGGAGAGAAGATGAAAAAAATGCAACAATATTGAATCTGTAACACTCAAGTCTACTTGAGTGAAATAAAAAATAGCTCTTATGGATTTCCTCTGGGATTAAACCCAACAGAATATGAACCAGATTCTTATGAAATATGAGACACCTGCAACCTTCTGATTTCAAGACTGTTCTTTTTTAAGTACCAAAAGAGGCAAGAAAAGCTTCATCTTTCTCTGCTGCACCCCTTTTAATAAAAGGATTTGTTCTCTAAAATTTGGATTCAGCCAAAAGGCTGCACTTAAGAATCTGGGAGGCCAAAGTTTCTGAATCAATTAATTTAATTCTAAATAGTAGTCTATATACTGAACAATCTATTAAATAATGATTATGAAGCTAGTTACAAAATATCACATTTACATACGAGTAATATTAAAAATAAAAAATCATTCCCAGTTTTACATACCTTGTAAATCAACCACAACATCTCTATGATTAGAAAACTCATAAGAAAAATGACCATAAGCCAAGCCATATTCTGTGGCTTTGTATTCTGTTTTCACCACTTTTGTGTTATTGGATAATTTTACAAATTCTCCCAGTATGTAAGGTTCCACACTGACACATCCTTTTATTGTCTTGCCCTCTAAAATCTGAAAAACAGAAATGGAAAACAGTATAGCATAATGGTAAAGGCCATTGACTTTGGACTTGGGTAGGTCTTGGTTTAAATCTAGTCTCTATCACCTGAGAGCTTTGTTACTTCACTACTTCACTTCTCTAGACTTCAATTTCCTCACCTGAAAAGTGGTATAATAATAACCTTTTAGGTTTGTTAAAAGGATTATATATGGAGACTCCTCGAAAACCTGAAACTATGAAAACAGAGCTACTATATGACCCAGCAATCCCACAGCTAGGTATATATCCAAAAGAAAGGAAATCAGTACATCAAAATGATATCTGCACTACTATGTTTATTGCAACACTATTCACAAAATCCAAGATTTGGAATCAACCTAAGTGTCCAACAATGGATGAATGGATAAAGAAATTGTGTTACATATACACAATGGAGTATTATATAGCCATGAAAAGCCATTTGCAACAATATGGATGGAACTGGAGAATATTACGTTGAGTGAAATAAGCCAAGTAGAGAAAAACAAATTTCACATGTTCTCACTCATATGTAGGAGCTAAATATTAAAACAATTGACCTCATGGAGATAGAGAGTAGAATGATGGTTACCAGAGGCTGGGAAGGGTAGCAGGGAGAATACAGTGGGGATGGTTAATAGTTACAAAAATATAGTTAGGTAGAATAAACAATATTTGATAACAGAACAAAGTGACTATAATCAACTATAAGTTAGGGCATACTTTAAAATAACTAAAAACGTGGCATTGGAATGTTCCTAACACAAAGAAATGATAAATGCTTGAGGTGATGGATGCCCCAATTACCATGATTTGATTAATACACATTTTATGTTTGTATCAAAACATCACAGGTACCCTACAAAGGTATACAACTCTTATGTACCTACAATAATTAAAAATAAAAAGAAGGTACAAAATAGATGATATTAACAGTTATTATTATGAGTGATAAAAGATGGGTCTAAAAATGTCTCTGGCCGGTGAAAAAATTACTGTAAGTATGACTGCACTAAGGACCTAATGTATTTGGGGGAGCAGGGCTTTCCTGATCCAAAGAATAGAAAACTCAATGGGGATATTTGTCTTCATCTATTTAAAAGGGTATCTTTGTGGAGGGAGACTCATCTCAATCACCCCAGAAGGCAGAGCTATAACCCATGGATAGAAGTTAGAAGAAGATAGGAACTTCCTAACAACTAGAATTATTTGCAAGTGGTAATAATTAATTTTTCTTACTAAAGGTGTTTAAACAATGGCTTAGTAATCACTTGGTTGCAAGGTGTGGGGGCTAACAGATGTAAAACAGGGAATTTATGCACAATGTTGAGGGGATGATTTGTGCTAGATATGATCTTTAGGATGCTTTCTCTCTTAGACAGTACGGAGACACTACAAAAGGAAAGTTTACTAAAAATGCTAACCTATGTTAGCATTATGATATTCAGGTGTGATTGGGAAGATCCAAATGATGTATTTGGTACAAAGGGTCATGCTTATTACATATCTAAGCAGATGGAAGCAAATGAAGCAGATGAGGTAGATGAAGGAGCCTGGTAACTGAGTTTATTGGATTTTACCAGAATGCTGGTGGAAGTACATAGGTTGGTAACAGAAATCTAATCTAATATACATATACAGTCTGTTGAACCAATGCTTAATTTCTTTAATCTTACCAGTAATATTGTGGATGGGATGTAGAAGATCTGTGTTGGAATGTTCTGTTCATAGAGTCTCTTGTTAAATTCTGTCACGTAGTACTGCGCAGTCATCTGCCGCTCCACATCGGTGAAGTGGTGCCAGAGCCCTTTCTGCCCCTTATATTCTTTCCCAACATATCTACGAATGGAGAAAATCCACACAACAAAATGCAAAAGTGACCTTACTTACCATTGAGTAAGAGGGAGGAACTCAAAGGAGAGATGCAAAAAATGCTTGAAAGATGTTACTTTTTCTCTGCCTTAGACAGTCAATATTAATTATTTTGACTTATATCATGATTCCAATAATTTTGTAAAAGCCCCCTGGACAATAGAACACAGCTCATGCTAGCTGGCCCAGAATGATATTGATTATAAAGGGAAAGTGTCCACTTAATGAATGTAGAAGTTCTTTGGACCTCTGGGAAGACAAGGAGGTCAGCACAGTGTACTGGAATGTGCATGGACTCTTGAGTCAGATCTTTCACTCCCTGCAGTGTGGCTTTATACAGGTCAATTAATCAATCTGAAGCCTGCTATATCCCTTCCTTTTATGATTACATCATCTCTACAAATACTTATTTTCCATCAGCAGCTATTATGTGCCTAACACTGTGATAATCCTGAGTGTCTTGAAGAAAGCATGAGACAAGATTTGTGTATTTCAAGGGCGTACAGCACAGTTGAAGAGGGAAGACACAAAGCAGCAAATGATTAAGTGTTGAAAGGAGTGAAACAGTAAGTACTACACTTTATTGTATTTTATACTCCTGTAAGCTGGTGTGAATTTATGAGTAATTTCGCCTGTGCTCAGAGTGACCTCTGAGAATTAAAGGGAGTTAGAGTCACAGACCTCAACCAGAAAAATCTTGCTTCAGAAATTTCTGAATCCAATGTGATAATGGAATGCAAGAAGTCTATGGTTTTGGTCATTCTGACTCTTGAGAATCAGAAAGGAAATTCGACAGTGGAGACTGCAGAAGAGGACTCTACATGGCATTGGAAGACAGCCTACAGAGATGCAGTTGTCATAACAGGGATATTCTGCCAGTGCTTCAGGCAGTTCTGCTAGGAAGAGAACCCAAGACATGAAGAGCATTTGAACTAATTCAGAACTAATTGATTGATTGACTGAGGCCAGAGGTGTGCACCCTCTGGGTGCTGGTACTGGAGCATTTTCTGAACATTCTGCCAGAGGACCTCCAGCCTTGGGTATAGGATCATCAATCTGGGAACAGAGGCCAATTCCTTCTCTCATCTTACACCATTTTTCTGGGATCATTTTTATTTAGTAAGGATTTGTTGATGGTGAACTGTCACAGTCATTTTTTTCTCTCAATCTGCTGATGCCTTTATTTTGCCTTCCTCCTTGAAAGCTAGTTTCACTAAGTATATTACTTCCATTGTCTCTGACTTCCATTGTTGCGACTGAGAAATCAGCTGTATGTCTAATTGACATTTCTTTGTATGTAAGCTGTCTTTTTTCTTTGACTGCTTTTTAAGACTATTTCTTTTTCCTTGGTGTTCTGAGGTTTGACTACTAAGTAACTAGTAGTGGATTTATGATTGTCTGCCTTCTTTCCTTTCCTCCTTCATTTTAGTTCTTTCTCCTTCCCTATCTATACTCCTTGGGATTTATTGTGATCCCTGTATGTGAAGATTGGTGTATTTTGGCAATTCTGGAAAATTACCAGAAATTATCTATTCTATTATTGCTTCTTTTCTATTTGCCCTGTTATTTACTTCTAATCAGATGTACGTTGAATGCTCTGACTCCATTCTCCATGTTTCTTATTCTCAATTTATTTCTTATCTCAAATCCTCTTATGATGTATCCTGGTATATAAGTTTCCTAGGGCTGCTGTAACCAAGTGCCACAAACTTGGTGGCTTAAATAACAAATATTGAACCTACCACAGTTCTGATGTCTAGAAATCCAAGATGAAAGTGCCAGAAGGACCACACCCCCTGTGAAGGCAGGAAGGATCTGTTCTAGTCCTCTCTTTTGGATTTGGGTAGTTCCTTGACTTGTGGCAGCATAATTCCAATTTTCACACAGCATTCCCACTGTGTCTATTTCTATCTCCAAATTTCCTCTTTTCATAAAAATGCCAGTCATACTGGAGTAGGGGCCCACACTACTCCAGTAGGACTTCATCTTAACTTAACTAATTACATCTGCATTGACTCTATTTCCAAATAAGGTCACAGTCTAAGGTACAAGGAACTTCAACACATAAATTTTTGGGAGATACAATTCAACCTATAACACCTGGCTGCACTGCTTAGATGTGAGACTTTGGACAGTTCCTTAACATCTCTGTGACTCAGTTCCCCTCATCTTTAGAATGAGGATAATAATAGTATATACCTCATAGGATTTTGTGAAGATTAATTGAATTAGTATGTAAATTATTTAAAACAGGGTCTGGTACCTAGTAAGTACATTTTCATGGTTACTATTATTATTATTATAATCAATACACTTTTCAAGAAAGGGAATTTTTACTGTTTAAAGAGTTGCCCAATTTGTCTCTCAATTTCTCTTTCTCTTCCTTTCTATTTATTTCCTACACTATTTGTATTTGGGTAAAGAACAGGGTCAATTTTAAATTAAGACACTTGGCTTAATAGCATTTTAAAATAGACAGTGGTATGCAATTAGACCTCAAATCCAATGAGGACCACCTAGGTCATTAATTTTTCAGGTGAGTTTTTGTTTAAAGCTTTCATTAAGAACTAAGGCCAAACAGAAAACTTTTTAGGCATTTGCTCTAGTGGGGTGGGATTTTTAAAGACAACCTTCCCTTTGAAGATGTAGCCCTTTTTGAGTCCCTGCTTTGCACGTGTGGCCTCTGAACTCACTTCCATCCATGCGTAGCTTTTGTCACTGTCTGCTTCCTCACTCTGCCCTGCCCCAGACTTCTACAGAGGGACCCTGAAGGTTTCAGTCATCACTTACAGCCCGGGACATGCTTCATCCTTGGCCTCAGAGAATTTTTCCACCTTTTCGTCCCAGGCTCACCCATTATAAAAGTGTGCCTTTCATAGTTTAGTCTGTTTGCCAGCATTTTTCATGAGAGTATTTAAGGCTCCCCAGCATGTCCTATGTCCAGGAATTCTATTTTTCTTATCTGTACAATGTAGTTAATGATGTTTCCTCATGGATTTGAGATCATGTAGCTAAAACATCCAGTAGAATAGCTGGAATAATGTGGGCCCTCAATACATGGGAACTGTTGGTAATTAGTGAATGAAAAAGAAGAGAAGAAATCTGAAAACATACATTTTGGCAGACTTTTCAGTCCTTTCAAAACCTCATAAGTAACTACTTAATAGAAGGACAAGTTCAGCTCATTTTACATTAGTCATGCACGTGTTTTTAAGCAATACCTCCCCAGAATTTCTTCTTGATGAAGATGATGAACCCAGAAAGCATTTCTTTGTCTGCCTTTCTTCTTCACAGCCAGGTAGTCCCCCAGGTACACAGCAGTTTCCTGGGCTGTCCAGAGTTCAGATTTTTTGGAATATTTTAACAAAAGAGCAGCTGGAAAAAGATAAGATGACAATGGATCTTATTTTCAAAAGGAATTACAATTCATGAATAGAGTTGAAGTGACACGAGTCCTAAACCAGCTCATCTGAAACCTGCTGCTGCTTTATACATTTTCTCAAATGTTGGCCTCTTCTGTGACTGCTACAGTATTAAAAAGCTAGCGATGAGTAATAAAAATGTGCTGCTTTATAAATTACAACATAGAATAGCCTTTGATTCACAAAATCTATTCTACAAAATAGAATAGCCTTTGATTCACAAAATCTCATATTTGTGAAGGAAAGGGATACAATAAAACCAGAGTGTCTATATGAAAGTCGTAGAAAACAAAGGAATTTTTAAACCAGAAACCCCCAGAGATGACCTTGGGACAAGTTATATAAGCTTGCAACTTCTTATCAAATATTATTATCTGGGGATCCGAAATAATAGAGGCTACGACCTCTGCCAGACCACAAAGATAAAAATAAACTAAATAAATTTACTTGATAGACTTCTGGCAGCTCCAGGGATCCCAGATTGTAATTGAATTATATCTCAATTGTTTTAAGTTGGGAAAGTTCAGCAATTACTTGAGAAAACGTAGTTACTGTATGCAGAGGCAAACTCGACTGAAAAAGGAAAAGATAAGAGGAAAAAGTAAGGGCAGTCTCCACCTTAAAGAAGCGACAAACAGTGCTAAGCAAGACAGCATCTCTTTGAGAGGAAAGACCAACATGAACTCTAAGGAAGGAATGCAACATTTCGGTTAAAGTTAAAATGAAGTAGATAAAGACCTCCTGTGTCTAGGTGGTGATGATGGACAAACAGAAAGGACACACAGGAGAGGAAACACTTAAGGTCAGACAAACCCACAGGACTGGGAAGGGATGACTGTGGGCTGGGAAAGATGATGACCAGGGTTGGGTGACACAATCAGATAAGCTGGGAGGAACATGGAAGCTGAATTGCTTGCATGCACTCAAGAAGGGCGATGAATTGAGAGAAGAAAGGAGGAAGGGTATAATGGTTCTGTTTCTGCAACTTTCCGCCTTGCTTCTCCCAATGTGGTTTTTCATCCATAAATTGGCCCACAATAACAATAAATAACAATAAAGCAATTTCCTAACTCTAGGAAAGAGGATTTGAAAATTGCAGAATCTCACAGTAGTAAGGAATTCCCCTTACTAAAAATTTTGCTTTTAAAAACATGTTGGTTTTGTTGTTGTTGCTGCCCAGGCTGGCCTCAAACTCTCAAACTCCTGGGCTTAAGCAATCCTCCTGCCTCAGCCTCCCTAGCAGCTGGGACTACAGGTCCACAGTACCGAGCCCAGCCTGATCTGTATTTTAATCTGACTTCAAGGTGGCAGGCAAAACACTGGAATACTTTGAAGCAGAAGTTCTCAACATGGGCTTTAAACAGAATCACTGTAGAGCTCGTAAGAAATACCAACGATTGGACCCAAACCCCAGACCCATTAGATGGAAATCTCTCGGGGAGGCATTGGAAGCTTTAAAAAGCTCCCCAAGGGATGTTCCTGGTGACAGAGCTGAGAGCTACTATTTAGTGTGCAGTGCTTAGCAATCTATAGTAGTTTGTTTCTTCTGAGATGCAATTTGCTCATTTTCTCATTTAAGTAATTCTTCTGTATATTGGGAGGGCATTATGATATGACTCTGTGGGCTAAGACAAGAATCTCCTGTCTTCCTCCCAGCTGCTCTGCCATTTCTAAGCTGTGTTAGATGCACTGACTGCTCAGTGGCCTCAGCTCAGGCTTCCTGCTATGAGCAAGTGACCTTGGGCTATTCCTTATGCAAGAAGCAGCTGCTGATTGCAACAGTAGGGGTCTGAATGTTTGTGTCCTCCCTGCCCCAAATTCATATGTTGAAAGCCCAACTCTACAAGGTGATGGTGCTAGGTAGGGGGTGGAACATTTGGCAGGTGATTAGGTCATGGGCGTGGAGCTTTCATGAATGGGATTCATGCCTTTATAAAAGAGACCCCAGAGAGTCCCTTTGCACTTTCTGCCACGTGAGGACAGAGAGGAAAGCTACAGTCAGTGTATGAAAAAGTGGGCCCTCACCAGACACCAGATCTGCTGGTACCTTGATCTTGGATGCCCAGCCACCAGAATTTTGAGGAATTTCATTGTTCATATGCTACCAAGTTGAGTATTTTGGTATAGCAGCATGAATGGACTAAGGAAAGAGGACCTCTGACTGATACACTGGCTGGCAAGAAGCCACTTAGGTGCACAGGTGTGAAAAACTCTGCCTACTTGAAGGATGATATTGAACCAGATCAAACTTCATTCCCCTAGAATGTGAATGGGGGGGAAGTAGAGAGAAATCAGCTGGTTGGGAAAGAGACTCCAAGGAGATGATAGATGTGGATTGGAAAATATGGTGTCCAAACTCTCAAAACCAGCTGGTTGGTAATGAGGACCAATGGAGAAGACAGATGGCAGGTAAGATGGCATCAGGAGCTGTTTGAAACCCTGAATGATGGCTGTGTCTGAGTCCTCCAAGATCCCATCTCCCTCACTGCCTCATGGATCTTTAGAGCAAACCTCTCAGAACGTGCAGTAGCCTGAGCAAATCTTGGTTATTTGCAACCATTAAGGTCCCTCACACACAGAGTGAGGGAGGCCCCCGAAGTATACATTTCTTCACAAAGCACATGAGGGCTTTGTGTCTTTCAGGAGCTTTAAGTGGTCTACATGACAAGCTCTTTGGAACACAGATGCTTCTTGGGAGTGTACTGATGGGAAAAGTTGTACTTACTGTGTGCTCGGTGGAGTTGACAGGGCTTAAAAATTCCTGTATCCTCCAGCCTCTGAAACAGCCAGTCATGACTCACTCCTGCCAAGAGTTTTTCAAAGTCATCAGGCTTCAAGGTGCGAGCCTCAAGGATCTCCTGCCTTGTCTTTCCTGGCAGGGAAACAAAAGAACTCCCACTGGAATTCAGATAGGACCATGGGCTTTCCGCCTCAGAAGAACCACTGGAAAATGCAGGTGATCTCAACCACCACGCCGAGGATGAGCTGGAGTTTTGACTACAGTTTAGCATGTTTCCACGTTTGTTTCCCTCCTCGGGGGTAGTGCAGTCCTCGTTGAGGACAGGGAAGAGAATGTTACTGCTAACAAGGGAATTGGGGGTCTCAGCACTATGACCAGGTGGCTGTCTCAGAGCACACAGTCTATGAGAGCCGCATCCGCCTGTGGAGTGAACATCTGTGCTGTCAAGCACTTGGCCATTCTCATCCACAGTGGAGGCATCGGGGTCAATGCCCTTCTCATCCACAGTGGAGGCACTGGGGTCGATGCCCTGCTCTGTAACTGAACCACCACTCTTTCCTGAGTCAGAATTTTGAGCAGGCCAATGAGGAGTGAAAGAGCTATGTGCTGCCATCATGGAACTGTTGCCCAGAGCATTGTTCATGACAATATGAAAGTCAAAGGGGGCATCTTCTGTGCCTTCTGCTGTTTCTCCTTCTGGGTCAACCCAGGAGGGGCTATCTTTCCATGTAGGGCCTGTGCTTCTTTCATTGATTTCTCCTTCCTTTTCTTCCTTATGCCTGTCTTTGGCATCACAGTTAGTTTCTGGAAACTCATCAATTATTTCAAAGGTTTCTTCTTGAACTGAAGGATTTGTGACCATCTCCTTGGGCCCACCAGAATCAGAAGACCAAGAAGCAGAACCACATGAGGGTCTGGAGTGAGCAGAAGTAGTTCTGGGTCCAACATTTCTGACTTCCTGGATACCTCTTGGAGCTCCTTCTAATAGGCCTGCACCAGATGCCAAGAATGTGCCTGCAGTATTGTGAAGAGGGAAGGTTGTCACGAGCATGTGTTTGTGCAGTTGGCTTTCCAAAGACTTTGAATTGTCCTCCTGGAGAGCGAGACCACAAAGCTCTGAACACAATGAATGCACATCTCTATCTTCCTTATCATTCCCCAGCTCCTCCGACAAGGCAGTGGAACACTGCGTGTCCACCAGCTGTTCTTCTTTGCTAGGTTCTTTTCTTGGTGACCTATCATCAACGTGATAATTCACTTCCTCCCAGCTTGTGGAAGAACTAAACCCTGATAACTTGCTCCATGAACTTGAGCTCTGGCTGTCACTCAGAGACTTGTTCAAAACAGCTCCCTCCCCATTGCTGTGGCCTGGTGGCTCTGTCTCAGCCTCCACATCTTGGTCCAGGGACACTCGAAATGCATCAGAATGGATCCAGTTTCTCCTTCCTACCCTTCTGAGTGTCTCCTGACTATTTTTAACCATCTGGGAGGAAGCTATTCCCATACCTTTTTGAGAGCATGGTCTGTCTTGAGTAGTACTCACGGTATCTATGTCTTTTGTTTCTGTTTTTAGAGCAGTGATACAGACTCCTGTTTTTGTGTCTTTCTGCTTATTTTTGCTGTCTCTACAAGTGCTTTCAAATACCTCACACACTGAAGTATGGTGCTGTGAATAGGCTTCAAGGATATTTTGGAAATCTGCTCGCCCGTGCAAGATAGGTTTATCCAACCTGCACTTGAAACTCTCTGGAACATAAGATCTGTCATCTAAATTTGAGAAGCTTTGAACTTGTAAATGATCCTTCACCTTGGCAATCATAGACATGATGTCTTGAGACAAAGCTTCTCTGTCCTGACTTCTGGAGGAAGTACTGAAAGTGTACAGCTTCTCCATAGCTTCCCTACAGAGCTGACTGGTCACACAGACTGTCCCTGTGTCCCCATGGAGTCTTCTGTGCACTGTGGTGAGACCAAAAGCAGCTTTGACAAAACTGTGAAGCTCCTGTTTTCCGGTAACAGGCTCATCTCTCCTCTTGGTGAGGAGGCCAATTTCAAAGGCCTCTTTGGCTTCAGCCAGATACAAGTTTTTCATTCCTGGAGGACAGTCATTAGAACTACTATATGACAACAAGCATGTGCCTCGGATATTCTGGGGAAAATACCAAATACAAAATCAGATATAGAATTGGAAACTGGAAGTGAATCAGGACAAACTTTTCATTCCTGGAGGACAGTCATTTGAAATATTGTGGGAAAGCAGGCACATGCCACCGATATTTTAAGGAAAACACACAAGCAAACATTGAGTTAAGGACTTGAAGTCCTTTTGGTGAATTAGGAGGAGGTGCTGGAATGCCAGTGATTGGTTGGCATGAAGGGATAAGAATTTATCTCCAACTACCATCCTACTGTAGCCCTGATACTTTCTGATTAAAGATGGTAGATCTGTGATTGTTGCTATTATTAGTTTTAGCAGAGTCTATACCTGGGAATGGACACAGCAAGTTTCTCTATGCAAATAAGGTGGCTATATATGAACACATCATTCATTTAATAGTCAAAACAATAGGGTAGTGGTTTCCAAATCCACCTGTGCATTTGAATCAACTGGGCAATATTCCAAAATTAAAGATTTCTGGGTACCAGTCCCAGAGATTTGCATTTGGTGGGTCTAGAGTAGTGCATAGAAATAGGCATTTGAAAAGGCTCCTTGGGTGATTCTGCTGTGCACCAGGCTTGGGAACCATTGCTCTAGAATAGTCGACATTCTGTCCTCGGGCTGACTTAACTTAGCTCCCACCGGGATGTCGCCATTCTGGCTGATAAAACTTTTCCATAGGTGGAGTCTCATCACCTTTGCCAACAACGAGGCACAAGTCCTACTTTAGGGTTAGACCTCATCCCCCTGGCCACATCAGAGAACACTCTGGGGAGAGGTACTAGGAAGGGCTGACTCTGTTTACCACAGCTGTGAGCACGAAGAGGGGTGTGTAGGTGCTGAAGGCAGCTGCCAGTTTGCAGGCTTCTGCGGCCGACAGCAATTGGTGGTCAAACTCCTTCAGCAGGCCCTGTGACAAAACAGAAGGCAAAGTGGAGGGTGATAATTAATTATCCAGTAGCAAAAACCGGACTATGAAATTCCTTTGCTTTTCTTTTAAGATTCCAGGGGACCCCTTGCTCCTCATCCCAACCCATTCAGAACAGTGTCAAGAAAGAGTAAGTAGGTCTAAAAACCCCAGGTGTTGACTGTCCTTTTCACCAGCACACACCCCCTCCATCCTGCACCCACACCCGAGAGACAGCCTAATAAGAGCAAATCTTTATCATGCCTGCCTATGCAGAATAATTCACAGGAGCTTCTTTGGAGGATGGTGGCAGTTCCTTGTTCACAGGATTTCTGCACATTTTGCAGCCAGACTGATAATTTCTACATTGCTCTTGGCAAAGAGTCCTTTAGTTTATGACTTCACAGCAATTAGGATTCACTAACTGATCCAGGAAATATGTACTGAGAACCACTCCCCTGCCATGTGCCAGGTCTGTTCTAGACACAGGGGAGATAGCAGACGGTGAGCCTGAAATGAGCTTACTTTCTGTTGAGGGGAGAGATTGACAGTCAATACACAAAATAAGTAAAATGTATAGCATTTGAGATGATAATAAGTGTCCTGGAGAGAAATTAAATGGAGAAGGAGTTAGGGAGGACTGGGGTGGCAAGGAAGTTTGCAATTTTAAACAGTGACAACTTCAATGAACAAGGGCCATGGCCTTCATCTTAGATTCAGATTACTAGCAGCAGGCTGTATGTGTCCTTTTGCTACACTCATTAGTACGGAGCACGGATACTGTTGCTACTTGGGGTATTTGATAAAAATGGCAATATCTATAATAATAATCAAAACCTCAATTTCAGTGCAGCGTGAAGAGCAGTTGAACATCTCTGCCACTTCTCTGGGCCAGTCAGAGACCTGGGCTCTGGTCCTAGACCTCTCTCTTACCGGTTGTGTAAACTGCAGAGGTTGCTTAGTTTCCCTGCACTACATTTTATTTTCTCTAGAATGGAAATGAGACATTTTGCTCTACCTATTTCATAGAGTTTTATGTGGATATAAACTTTTTTGAGTTGTAAAGTCATATATAAATATTAGTAACCATTATTATCAAGAAAAAGAGCCTGATGCTCTGATTTGAAGAGACGGTGATTAAAGTTTTAAAATCATTGCCACTTTATCATAGAGATGGCCCATGTTTAGAAACTGAATTTTGTGATAATTTGGAAGGAACTAAGTGGGCCTCAAAATCACATTGGTGATATTCATTCATCCATTCATTCATTCATTCGCCAGTAACTATCAAGGACCCCTGTGTGTTTGGTGCCGTGCTAGCTGCTGGGATAATGAAGCCTGAGAGGATGCCATGGAAGCCGTCCCCAGGGTCATTTGCAGTAATCTAGGAGGGGAGACGCTGTGCTCCCTGAGGTCCAATCTCCTGCGAAAGACTGACTAACCACCAAGAATAACGGTGACAGTTTTCTAGGTGATGTCACTCAGCACCACGTTTTTGACAAATGATAATTACCAAGTTGACTTGTGGATTGTCTTTAAACTTTCCGTAATCTTTCTTGCTCATGGAAACAAAGATGTCTGCCAGGATACCTAGCGACGTGGAAATGCCCTATAAGGAAAACACAAACACATCACAGGTCAAGAATTCACGGTGGATTATTGCTCTTGTCTCATGGCTTAAAGGCAATGATTATTCCTCCATATGAACTATTTGCCTATTATTATTTTTATTACTATGACACTGGAGATACTTTAAAAAAATTGACACACAATAATTGTCCATATTTATGGAGTATAATGTGACGTTTTGATACACATATACATTATGTAATGATTCAGGGTACTTTTAAACTGGATGCCACAAGGCTTGAAAGATCATCACATCCTAGGGTACATGGACCTAATGTAAATACAGCTATTTCTTAGTTGGGTGTCACTGATCATCAACACTAACTTGTCCATACTCCTAGGCCTGAGTAATTGGCCCTCACATTCTATCCGTGCTGTAAAAGGATCGTAGCAGGAACACTGCTGACATAGCTCAGGAAAATGTAATAACCCGACACTTCAGATAATGAGAATATTCCCACAGAATTATAGAAAATAAAAGTGTCAAGTAGGAAAACAAATGATGCTTCTCGATTTCCTGAATAAAGATGCTACATAAACAATTCATTGAAGTCCTTGCCCACTCAACTCAAGAAAAATGATTTTATATAAAAGCAAGTTGGCCATCTCAATTTTGCTATGAAATCAGGTATAGGCTAAATATTAATATGTAATAAAATAAATAGATGAATGGACCAATAGACAGTAACCTATACATAGATAATTACAAACGGTTATAGAAACACTGTAAATATGCCAAGGGTCTAGCTGTGAGCAAGGATGAAGCAAGACACAGAAGGAAGTTACTAAACGTTTCTGGTCCTATGCTCATGTAGAATAAATAAAACTAGGGTAGATGAAATAGATAAATGATAAACTGATCGTGTCATAGGAACATAATCATTCAAAGACAAATACAGCAAAGGAAAAAAAGAAGCGCTAGACAAACAACCTTTTTATCTGGCTGGGGAAGGGTCAAATATCCCACGATGGAAGCCCAGATTAACTCTGCTGCCTCATACCACATCCCTGGAAAAAAAGGAGAGAGAGAGAGACAGGGGAGAAACAGCTAGTATCTGCACCGTTGTGTTAGAAAATACCTTTAAAAACTAATACAGAAAGAAGAGTCATTGGATTCTGCTAGAAAAACTCAGGGCTAGATTAGATTGAGACCCAGCAATCTGTTTTCTCAATTGTTTTAATACAGATAGTTTTTCTGTTTCACTGGAAAACAGTAAGAATTATTATATTTTTATGTGTAATATATATTATATAAATATTATTCCCATTATTTATAAGAATAATAATTGCCACCTTCTGTTAAAATTTTTCAAATCCTTTGGTTTGCACTTTAAAGTATTATCAAGGTTCTATAAACTTGAAAAATTCATGAATACCCCAAGGAACGAATGAGTAATGTGTCGTGGTAGGTTTAGAATAAGATGTCACTGTATCACCTGGAGTCCTGCTGAGCTGGGTCAGATGCTAGAAATAATACCGTGAACCCTACGGTTCATAGCTACAGTATACAACTGTGAATTTCTCCAACAAAACTCAATAGAAAAAGTATATTATTTTATTAATATTCACAACACTCCTAGAATCCTAAATGTCATTCTCTTTTTGATGACGACACCAAGGCAATTGGGGATTAACAATTTTAGCCAGATACAATCAGAAAATTCCATAATAAAATCTTGTAACCGGACTTTGTAAATGAGCCCTGAGAGGAACAAACGTCAGGTGACAGTACCTAGCTTCTGCAGAATCTGCCCTCTGATCTGTATGCAGACTGACTGCACCAGGACCTTGTCACTTTCATTTCTGTAAAGCCAGCTACCTAAAATAAAAGAGAGGAACAATGGCCTTAAAGTATCAAAGAAATAGCCTGGTACAGTAAAACTATATAAAAGAGTTCATGAACAGACATGGTATCTATTTGTGAGACAATCTCATCTCTTGATTTAGAATAAGGTCCAAGTCCAAGTCCAGCTCTGCAGGAACTGACTCCTGTCTGGTCTCCATCTCTCCCCCTTACCAGCTGTGCTCAGTCCACGCTGGCATCATTTGTGTTCCTTATAATAGTAGTGGTCTCTTGCTCCATGACATCTGCACACATGGCTCCCCCTGCCTGGGATCTTCTTTCCTCTGGCTCCTTAAAAGCCCATCTCCCTTTCCTTCTTCACATCTCAGCTTCAGTGCTATTCCCTCAAAGGCCTCCCTCGATTATTCCATTTTATTTATTTATTTTTGAGACAGAGTCTCACTCTGTCACCCTGGCTAGATTGCAGTGGTGTCATCATAGCTCACTGCAATCTCAAACTCCTGGGCTCAAGTGATCCTCCTGCCTTGGCCTCCCCAGTAGCTGAGACTACAGGCATGCACCACCATGCCCAGCTAATTTTTCTATTTTTAGTAGCGATGGGGTCTTGCTCTTGCTCAGGCTGGTCTTGAACTCCTGGTCTCAAGCCATCCTCCTGCCTCAGCCTCCCAAAGTGCTAGGATTACAGGCATGAACCCCCACACCTGGCCTCCCAGATTAGTTTATTTACAGTATTATGCCCACTGTCCTGTGATAGCCTCAAGAAGGCTGGGATCAATCCCATCTGCCCCATATTGGTTTGGGCGTCAAAACTGATGACTCCACGCACGCATCAGGAGGATATGAAAAGATTTACTGCTCACATAATGATACTTTCTAGGGAGAACAGGGTAGGCATCCAAGTTGGTCCTTTTGATTTGAACATAGGGAATGGTGAGTGGCTTTGGTTTTCATTGTGAGTAGAGCGTGGGGATGGGGTAACATTTCTTGTAAGCTGGGCTTGGGTTTATGGATGAATGGACTTACTTTTCCTTTTTCTTTCTCTTTATTTTTTTTTGAAAATCAGTCTGTCCAGTAGGGTCAGGAAGGGGGAGAGTAAGAGGAGGCTGGGTCTGAACACTGCCGGTGGTTGAACATCAAAAATAGAGTCAGCCTCTTTATTTATATACACACCTCCTCAGTATCCTCTGTCATATCACCCTGTCCATTTTCTTCCTAGGTTTTAGTCCCTGTGTGTGTGTGTGTGTGTGTGTGTGTGTGTAGTATAGAAGATGGCAAGGGTGCATATCACAGTTTTGTGATGGTGGCCACAAAGGAGGGGTGTGTGATTCATATTTATATTCCAAACTGTCTCCCCACTGGAAATGTCCACTCACTTCAAGGAGCTTGGGACCTTATATCCAAGCACACTGAGCTTAAAAGTTCATAAAAATTGTGCTCAACTTATCAGGAAACTTGATGTGAGTGCCCAGAAATCCAGACAAGATACCAAAAGCTTAAATGATTTGTTACCCAATTATTAGAACTTGCTTCCTTTCATATATGATTAAATGTTGAAAGGAAATCCATTTCAAAATAAATTTTTGTTAAAGTTCTTATATTGTAAAATCAAATTTATTTTCCAAAGAATTTAAATGCCTAAAGCCATAAGCATACTCTTGCAAACTTAGAAGTTTTTATTTCCAATCATGATTCTTTAAAAAAATATTTTCATTAATACATAGTATTTGTACATATTTATGGGTACATGTGATATTTTGTTACATGCCTAGAATGTCTAATCATCAAGTCAGGTTATTTAGAATATCCATCAGCTTGAGTATTCATTATTTCTGTATGTTGGGAATATTTCAAGTTCTCTCTTCTAGCTATTTTGAATTACATAATACATTGTTGTTAAGTGTAGCCACCCTACTCTGCTATTCAACATTAGAACTTACTCCTTCTATCTAACTATGTGTTTGTACCCATTAGCCAACTTCTCTTTACCCCCCACCTCACATCCTTCCCAGCCTTGGTGACTATCATTCTACTCTCTGCCCCCTGAGATCAACTTGTTCAGCTCCCACATGATTGAGAACATGAGATATTTGTCTGTGCCTGGTTTATTTCACTTAACATAATGACCTCCAGTTCTACCTCTGTTGCTGCAAATGGCAGGATTCCATTCTTTTTAAGCCAAACAGTATGTCATTAATATATACACACCACATTTTCTTTATTCATTCACTCATTGATGGACACTTAGGTTGATTCCATATCTTTGCTAATATGAATAGCGCTGCAATAAACATGGGGACGCAGGTATCCCTCTGATACACTGACTTCCTTTCTTTTGGATAAATTCCCAGTAGTGGAAATGCCGGATAGTACGGTAATTGTATTTTGAGTTTTTTGAGAAATATGGTGCTACCAATTTACATTCCTACCAACAGTGCAAGAGTTATTTTTTTACGGTGAAAAGATATATATATTTAGAATTAGCCAGTTGGACTCGGTTTAGATGATCCCAATCTGAAAAACAAAAGGGAGTTTTGTTATTAGAGCTGAAAAAAAATGTTAAGATTAAGCTGGAATGTCATGGTTAAAAAGGAAAATGAGGGAACATGGGGGTAAGGGTTATTAAAGATGGGGTGCAGTCAGTCAATTATGACTCATCAGTAAAACTCGGACTTTGGTCACTAATAAATGCATCACTTACACCCAGGGGGTGGTTATTAAGGAGTCTATAGGAAAGGAAGCTTACTTTGTTGGCAACGTCCAAAGCATCATAATCAGGAGCCAGTCGAACATATGCCTTCTTCTCTCCATCAGGCCTGGGGTGGAGAGGGAAGCCTCAGTTCCGCTGCCCTGGCTGCCCCCATACCCTCCCGTTACCCACCCCCCAGTCTTCTGGCATTTAAGGGGTTCCTTTGTTCCTGTCATTCTTTTCCAGATAATTATCTTTCCCTCATTTGCCCTAAAGGGGCTAGAGAAGCCAAAAGGCCACAAAGCCAATTCCCTTTTATGGGAAACAGCATCACAAGTCATTTTAAGACTTAGACCAAGAATATCTAATATGAACTGTTTAACTCTCCTGGCCTCTGCCAACAGAGGTAGGGACCCAAAAAATGAGCACCAACCCTATAAATCAAGCCCTAGAAGGACATTTTCCTCTGGTCTATACTCCACACAAAGGACTATGATTACAGCAGGAATGCTTGTGTCTCAAGGCTTGCATCTTGTGTTTTGCAAGGAACTTGACAACATACAAGTTTTCTGGCTTCTGACTGTATCCTGGCCTCCCCATCCCTTGGCCCCAGTTACCTGATCAGGGTGTTGACCTTGGCCACATCAATGTCATAGAGCTTCTTCACAGCCTGTTTGATCTGGTGCTTATTGGCTTTGACATCCACAATGAACACAAGTGTGTTGTTGTCCTCTGTCTTCTTCATGGCAGACTCAGTGGTCAAGGGGAATTTGATGATGGCATAGTGATCAAGCTTGTTTCTCCTGGGGGCGCTCTTCCGAGGATATTTGGGCTGCCTCCGGAGCCGCAGTGTTTTGGCCACCGGAAGGTGGGTGAGGTACGGATCTTCTTTTTTTTGTGGCTGTGGACGCCTTTTAACACTGCCTTCTTGGCC